>WEDG01001299.1:0-94160 GCA_017591395.1 Schistocephalus solidus
GCGCACCAGGATAGTTTCAAGCGCATCAGATTGTTTTTATAGTGAGGAAAATGCACGCTGAGCTCTCGATCTCACTCTCTCCCACCTCCCACAATCAGACCACTGTCCGAGCCGGTCAGTTGTCTGATGCGGAAGCGGAGCGCAGCTGCTGGTGACCTCGTCTACGTGTCACTACGTACACGACCTGACCCCAAACACAAGCACCAGGATTTCACACAACAGGGGGTTGAACGGCACATCTCACATGTGTGAGATAGCCAGAGAGTCACGTTAAGAAGGATCATCGCAGCCTGACTCTCAGACCACCAGTCAGCCACTCCCACAACACACATTGGACCAACCTGCGAGTTCTGGAGTGTAATTGCCAGTTAGCAACCTTCCAACCGCGTTACTTAAAGTTACCGCACTCTCTTCTCCTCCCCACCTGAGCCCGGTATCATGACACAGTCAAGAAGACCGGAGATGGAGAGGAGCACAGGTGGCTGGCGCGGCCGGAGCCGCCCTGGGCGTGCCACCACACCTGGCGCGGATCCCACAGAGTGGGGTGCCATAAAAGACCACATTTAGAAGGAGCCATTGCAGTCTGACTCTCAGTCCGCCAGTCAGCCACTCCACACAAAACACACATTGGGCTGACCACGCGGTCCAGGGATTATCCGTTAGTTGGCAACCTTCAAGCCACGGGTTTTAGCGCACCGTGATAGTTTCAAGCGTGTCAGATTGTTTATAGTGAGGAATATGCGCTGAGCTGTCGACCTCACTCTCTCCTCCACCCCCACAATCAGACCACTGTCCGAGCCGGACAATTGCCTGATGTGGGAGTGGGACGCATTAGCTGACGGATCGGCGTACCCCTCTTCGCGCGCTACAGCACGACCTGGCCCCCATAACGCACACACCAGGATTCACAAACTCAGGGGATATGGGCAGCCATCGCCGTCACTCCCTATAAATACTGTGAGACGCGGTACGATACTCACCTCCGACGATGGAAGCTTGTATGCTTTTGAAACGTCAGGACAATACACCTATAGTCCCTGAGATCGCCTTTTCTTCTCATTTATGTCCGGGGGACACGCATCTTCGCTTCTATCAGCAATATTTGCGGGCGCGAAGCGCAGAGTCAACACGACGTTGGGGAAACCTTTTGCCCTTCGTGTGTCATCTACGTACGCGCAACTCCAGTTCCTCCACAGATGCCTTGACAACTACGTGCTTCGAAGAGCTTGTCTTACAGGCCACCGGTGAACACAAGTCTGGCCAAACGGTGGGTGATGCAACACGGCAGACGAATAATACGGGCGCTCCTCCAGGACTGCCATCTTCGATTGCGGAAATATAACGGGGTTTTGAGCCAAGCGGTTGCAAAGTGCGCTGAACTCATTGGCGAAGATGGAACTACACTTTTGCGACATGTGATAAGTAGACGAGCCAGAGAATTACGGGCAAAACGAAATGCGGATCTGGCGGATAAGCCTCGAAATATAAGCCACTCACCTGAGGGAAGAGACTGATATCCTAATCCACAATCTGTCCTCTAAAGAGTTGAGGTCTGGACAGCTGAAGATTCTGGTCATGGGGCTTGCTTCCAATACACAGACGCCGATCCGGTAAACCTCGTAGCCACAGTCGAATCAATTCTCAAACAAACCGGGGAATCCGATGAAACAAAACCTCTTGTTCGGCAACAGGTAACCGCCTTGGTAATGGCGCATAAACCACGCGCAATTATTACCAGAGTGGAGCAGGATGCTGTCAAGAGACTGAGAGCTGACACGAATATTGTGATACTACCAGCGGACAAAGGTCGTTCTACAGTCGTCTTGGATAAGACCGACTATATTCAAAAGGCCAACAACCTGCTGGAAGACCGACAGGCATATCTTCGATGCGATGGTGAACCGATGAAGAAGCTGATGATGCAGCTAGACAAAACGCTTACCGATATGCAGACAAACAAAGTAATAAGTAAGTCGGCATACTGGCAATAAAACCATCAGATGCGGCCGCAGCAAGGTTCTACGGATTACCAAAAGTACGCAAGGCCGATATTCCCCTCCGTCCAATTGTGTCATTGCGTGGTGCACCAACATTCAATCTGGCTAAATGGTTGTTCCGACACCTGAAGTCTCTCACCTCGGGCGCAGCCACAACGGTCACTTCGGCTACTCAGTTTCTGGAACGGCTCAGGGGGATGCGACTCACCGCAGACGAGGTCATGGTGTCATTTGATGTCACCTCTCTCTTCACTTCAATCCCGCAGGACTTAGCAGTCAAAACGGTAAGCGAATTGCTTGAGAAGCAGTACGATGATGCAGGCGAGTCGGTGAAGCGGGGACATCTTGTCCACCTCTTAAAATTCTGTTTGAAGGCGTACTTCACCTTCGAGGGGACCATGTACGAGCAGATCAGAGGGACACCAATTGGATCGCCGCTCTCGGGCTTCATCGCTGAGGCAGTTCTCCAAAAAGCTTGAGACTCTGGTTTTCGCAAACTACAGGCCAACGTTTTTGTACTCGATACGTCGACGATACCTTCGTCATCATCAAACGAGAAATGATCGAAGAATTCCATAATGTCCTGAATTCCATCTTCCCGGACATCCAATTCACAATGGAGGCCGAAATTAACAACCAACTGCCATTCCTGGATGTTCTTGTCCATCGAAAATCCAACGGGCACATAAAAAACTACGGTTTATAGGAAGGCAACCAACACACGCCAAATCCTAAGTTACCACAGTAAGCACCCGTTGTGCCACAAACGCAGCTGTGTGTGAACTCTCTATAGAAGGGCAGAAACACATTGCAGCGAGCCGGACGACAAAAGGGCAGAACTCCACTACCTCCAGCGCCTTTTCATGGCCAACGGATACCCTCGTAACTTCATCGAGCGCAGCAGGCTGGCCAAACCAAGACAAAATCTGGTAACAGAACAGCCAAAAGTCTGGCGTGCACTGCCATACATTGACGGCGTCTCTGAGGCAGTTTCCCGCCTCCTCAGACCACTGGGGATCGGAATCGCCCATCGACCGGATTCAACCATTCGGAATCTAGTTATGAGACCGAAAGCCGCCCTTCCACGAGGTGAGACGTCAAGCATCATCTACCGGATCCAATGTGACTCCTGTGAAGTTAACTACGCCGGAGAGACAGGGAAGCGGTTGCAGACCCGTGTTACCGAACACGTGTGGGCAGTGAGGAGAATGGACCCATTGTCCCTGGTGGCGGAACACTGTGCGAACTCTGGGCACAAGTTCGCCTTCCAAAACGCCGAAATCCTGGGTCGAGGAAATGACCGCGTAACCAGGGAAACAATCGAAGCCTGGCACACGGAGCATACGTCGATAAACCGTTGTGTCGCCCTTCCGGCAGCCTACCAGGCCCTCCGGGCGCAGCTCATCGAACGTAAGAGCAAACACGGGATTAGGCCAAACGTGAATTCCACCGCGGGAGAACCTAGGACGGAAATGCACCTAACCACGCCACAATTCGGGGCCGACGAAGGCGCAGTCAGGATTGCCGCCGCATCAATTACTACCCCGACAGACGAGGAGGCATGCCCTCAGGACACAAACATGAATTTTGACCCAGGGCGCCAATTGAGGTCAATGCGGACCCAGACAATGGCCGCCCCCCTTAACCAGAGACATGTCAACTGACAGCAGTTTCCTGTGTGTATGCTGGCAAAGAACGCCAAAGCCAAAGAAGGACTCCCCCACCCCGTCCTCCTATCGTGTACACTGTTAAGGTGAACCCGTCCAATCAACGCTGTGTTACAAAAATGGCTATCACTCCCTGGCAATTCGACCCTCGATTTCGACGAGGTCCACCGTATGCTCCACAGCAGGTGGTGCACGGACCGTGACTTGCGCGTGAATTAGTTTTAAGTGATAGTAGCCGTGCGCAGCAGCTACCGCACTCTCTCCTCCTCCCCCACCTGAGCCCGGTGTCAAGACAGAGTCAAGAAGACCGGAGATGGAAGAGGGCGCAGGTGGCTGGCGCGGCCGGAGCCGCCCTGGGCGTGCCACCACACCTGGCTCGGATCCCACGGAGTGGGAGTGCCATAAAGGCCACATTAAGAAGGAGCCATTGCAACCTGACTCTCAGTCCGCCAGTCAGCCACTCCACACAAAACACACATTGGGCTGACCACGCGGTCCGAGTTATCCCGTCAGTTGACAACCTTCCAAGCCACGGCTTTTAGCGCACCATGATAGTTTCAAGCGCATCAGATTGTTTATAGTGAGGAAAATACGCTGAGCTCTCGATCTCACTCTCTCCCCCACCCCCACAATCAGACCACTGTCCGAGCCGGTCAGTTGTCTGATGCGGAAGCGGGCGCAGCTGCTGGTGACCTCGTCTACGTGTACTACGTACACGACCTGACCCCCAAACACAAGCACCAGGATTTCACACAACAGGGGGTTGAACGGCTTACATCTCACATGTGTGAGATAGCCAGAGGTCACGTTAAGAAGGAGCCATCGCAGCCTGACTCTCAGACCACCAGTCAGCCACTCCACACAACACACATTGGACCAACCTGCGAGTTCTGAGTGTAATTGCCAGTTAGCAACCTTCCAACCGCGTTACTTAAAGTTACCGCACTCTCTTCTCCTCCCCCACCTGAGCCCGGTATCATGACACAGTCAAGAAGACCGGAGATGGGAGAGGGCACAGGTGGCTGGCGCGGCCGGAGCCGCCCCTGGGCGTGCCACCACACCTGGCGCGGATCCCACAGAGTGGGGGTGCCATAAAGACCACATTTAGAAGGAGCCATTGCAGCCTGACTCTCAGTCCGCCAGTCAGCCACTCCACACAAAACACACATTGGGCTGACCACGCGGTCCGAGTTATCCCGTTAGTTGGCAACCTTCCAAGCCACGGCTTTTAGCGCACCGTGATAGTTTCAAGCGTGTCAGATTGTTTATAGTGAGGAATATGCGCTGAGCTGTCGACCTCACTCTCTCCTCCACCCCCACAATCAGACCACTGTCCGAGCCGGACAATTGCCTGATGTGGGAGTGGGCGCATTGGCTGACGGATCGGCGTACCCCTCTTCGCGCGCTACAGCACGACCTGGCCCCCATAACGCACACACCAGGATTCACAAACTCAGGGGATATGGAGCAGCCATCGCCGTCACTCCCTATAAATACTGTGAGACGCGGTACGATACTCACCTCCGACGATGGAAGCTTGTATGCTTTTGAAACGTCAGGACAATACACCTATAGTCCCTGAGATCGCCTTTTCTTCTCATTTATGTCCGGGGGACACGCATCTTCGCTTCTATCAGCAATATTTGCGGGCGCGAAGCGCTTGAGTCAGCACGACGTTGGGAAACCTTTGCCCTTCGTGTGTCATCTACGTACGCGCAACTCCAGTTCCTCCACAGATGCCTTGACAACTACGTGCTTCCGAAGAGCTTGTCTTACAGGCCACCGGTGAACACAAGTCTGGCCAAACGGTGGGTGATGCAACACGGCAGACGAATAATACGGGCGCTCCTCCAGGACTGCCATCTTCGATTGCGGAAATATAACGGGGTTTTGAGCCAAGCGGTTGCAAAGTGCGCTGAACTCATTGGCGAAGATGGAACTACACTTTTGCGACATGTGATAAGTAGACGAGCCAGAGAATTACGGGCAAAACGAAATGCGGATCTGGCGGATAAGCCTCGAAATATAAGCCACTCACCTGAGGAAGAGACTGATATCCTAATCCACAATCTGTCCTCTAAAAAGTTGAGGTCTGGACAGCTGAAGATTCTGAGTCATGAGGCTTGCTTCAATACCACAGACGCCGATCCGGTAAACCTCGTAGCCACAGTCGAATCAATTCTCAAACAAACCGGGGAATCCGATGAAACAAAACCTCTTGTTGGGCAACAGGTAACCGCCTTGGTAATGGCGCATAAACCACGCGCAATTATTACCAGAGTGGAGCAGGATGCTGTCAAGAGACTGAGAGCTGACACGAATATTGTGATACTACCAGCGGACAAAGGTCGTTCTACAGTCGTCTTGGATAAGACCGACTATATTCAAAAGGCCAACAACCTGCTGGAAGACCGACAGGCATATCTTCGATGCGATGGTGAACCGATGAAGAAGCTGATGATGCAGCTAGACAAAACGCTTACCGATATGCAGACAAACAAAGTAATAAGTAAGTCGGTAAGACTGGCAATAAAACCATCAGATGCGGCCGCAGCAAGGTTCTACGGATTACCAAAAGTACGCAAGGCCGATATTCCCCTCCGTCCAATTGTGTCATTGCGTGGTGCACCAACATTCAATCTGGCTAAATGGTTGTTCCGACACCTGAAGTCTCTCACCTCGGGCGCAGCCACAACGGTCACTTCGGCTACTCAGTTTCTGGAACGGCTCAGGGGGATGCGACTCACCGCAGACGAGGTCATGGTGTCATTTGATGTCACCTCTCTCTTCACTTCAATCCCACAGGACTTAGCAGTCAAAACGGTAAGCGAATTGCTTGAGAAGCAGTACGATGATGCAGGCGAGTCGGTGAAGCGGGGACATCTTGTCCACCTCTTAAAATTCTGTTTGAAGGCGTACTTCACCTTCGAGGGGACCATGTACGAGCAGATCAAAGGGACACCAATTGGATCGCCGCTCTCGGGCTTCATCGCTGAGGCAGTTCTCCAAAAGCTTGAGACTCTGGTTTTCGCAAACTACAGGCCAACGTTTTGTACTCGATACGTCGACGATACCTTCGTCATCATCAAACGAGAAATGATCGAAGAATTCCATAATGTCCTGAATTCCATCTTCCCTGACATCCAATTCACAATGGAGGCCGAAATTAACAACCAACTGCCATTCCTGGATGTTCTTGTCCATCGAAAATCCAACGGGCACATAAAAACTACGGTTTATAGGAAGGCAACCAACACACGCCAAATCCTAAGTTACCACAGTAAGCACCCGTTGTGCCACAAACGCAGCTGTGTGTGAACTCTCTATAGAAGGGCAGAAACACATTGCAGCGAGCCGGACGACAAAAGGGCAGAACTCCACTACCTCCAGCGCCTTTTAATGGCCAACGGATACCCTCGTAACTTCATCGAGCGCAGCAGGCTGGCCAAACCAAGACAAAATCTGGTAACAGAACAGCCAACAGTCTGGCGTGCACTGCCATACATTGACGGCGTCTCTGAGGCAGTTTCCCGCCTCCTCAGACCGCTGGGGATCGGAATCGCCCATCGACCGGATTCAACCATTCGGAATCTAGTTATGAGACCGAAAGCCGCCCTTCCACGAGGTGAGACGTCAAAGCATCATCTACCGGATCAATGTGACTCCTGTGAAGTTAACTACGCCGGAGAGACAGGGAAGCGGTTGCAGACCCGTGTTACCGAACACGTGCGGGCAGTGAGGAGAATGGACCCATTGTCCCTGGTGGCGGAACACTGTGCGAACTCTGGGCACAAGTTCGCCTTCCGAAACGCCGAAATCCTGGGTCGAGGAAATGACCGCGTAACCAGGGAAACAATCGAAGCCTGGCATACGGAGCATACGTCGATAAACCGTTGTGTCGCCCTTCCGGCAGCCTACCAGGCCCTCCGGGCGCAGCTCATCGAACGTAAGAGCAAACACGGGATTAGGCCAAACGTGAATTCCACCGCGGGAGAACCTAGGACGGATATGCACCTAACCACGCCACAATTCGGGGCCGACGAAGGCGCAGTCAGGATTACCGCCGCATCAATTACTACTCCGACAGACGAGGAGGCATGCCCTCATGACACAAACATGACTATCGACCCAGGGCGCCAATTGAGGTCAATGCGGACCCAGACAATGGCCGCCCCCCTTAACCAGAGACATGTCAACTGACAGCAATTTCCTGTGTGCATGCCGGCAAAGAACGCTAAAGCCAAAGAAGGACTCCCCCACCCCGTCATCCTATCGTGTACACTGTTAAGGTAAACCCGTCCAATCAACGCTGTGTTACAAAAATGGCTATCACCCCTGTAAATACTCTGAGACGCAGTACGATACTCACCTCCGACGATGGAAGCTTGTATGCTTTTGAAACGTCAGGACAATACACCTATAGTCCCTGAGATCGCCTTTTCTCCTCATTTATGTCCGTGGGACACGCATCTTCGCTGCTATCAGCAATATTTGCGGGCGCGAAGCGCTTGAGTCAGCACGACGTTGGAAAACCTTTGCCCTTCGTGTGTCATCTACGTACGCGCAAATCCAGTTCCTCCACAGATGCCTTGACAACTACGTGCTTCCGAAGAGCTTGTCTTACAGGCCACCGGTAAACACAAGTCTGGCCAAACGGTGGGTGATGCAACACGGCAGACGAATAATACGGGCGCTCCTCCAGGACTGCCATCTTCGATTGCGGAAATATAACGGGGTTTTGAGCCAAGCGGCTGCCAGATTCCGAATGTGCTCCAAATCAACGTTCAAGTGGTAGTGCGTTGATATCGGACTCGCACGGCGTGACATAGAAAAGTAACAGTATGTCAGGGGTACTCAATATATATTCGTGGACACAATACAACTCTCGTTGTGTTAACAAAAATACCGGCAAACAAGTTTATTACTGCGTTTTGTGGCCAAAAGTTTATAGTTTTGCAAAATGTAATTTTCCAATTTTAATTCACTACATGTTTCTGGAAACCAATGTCATTTCTTATATCTGCCTTTCTTGGATTTTCATTGACGTAGGATCCAATTCTCCGGTTCCAGATGGGGTTCATTTCAAATTTTGCTTACTCATGTCAATATTTTTTATGGCACAATGCACTCAAGCTGTAGGTTCTGATCTGAGATATTAAATTGCATAGGAAATTACGTGGATATTCAAAAACGTCCGATTTCGCCCAAATCTGGCCTGTTTTTCATCCATAAAACAGATGTGAATTGCACAAGTATTTAGTAAAAGGCTTTCAAAGACTCGATTAAATTCAAATAAAAAAATAACAACAATAAATGTATGCTGGACTTTCTGTTCATATTGTGATCACATTTCTTGAGTAAGCTCATTTACAGTACGCTATTACCTGCGTCTGAATAAATTGTTCCATGACCGTGAAAACAATACAGGTTAAACTAGTCGGGCGGAAATTTTCGAACTACACCCTGGACTCTGTTTTGTAGATCGAGGAGGCACTGGCAGTTTTTAATTCCACCAAAAGTTTACTTTTTTCCATGAATTTTGAGAATATCATTGATACTGACCATCGCCGTATGTAAGCCATTTCTCAATAGATGAATGACTATATTCTGCGTGAATCAGATGATGTTACATGTTTTAATCGGATTAGTTCTGCCCCTAACAGGGTAGGGGAGAATAAAAGGCAATCTTATAAATCCATCGATGCAGAATCTCGTTGTTTTTCTTGATGGGAGAGAAGAGGGAAATTAATTGCGAAGCCGATTTTCAACTGAAAGGAAGAGTGATGACTGATGGTTTCGTTTGTTCGTCCATCTTTAACGTTGTTTTACGATCGAGGACTCAGGGCTGCATTCGGATCACGGTCCATTTGGTTATGACGTATGCAGTCGTATAGGATCTGGGGATGTTCTAAAGTGACAGGTAGTAAAGTTAATTTCTAATTCCTTTAAAGTCTATTATCCATACGTTAAGAGATCTCTCGTTGTCGTTTTGTAACCCGTAAAAATGTTAAATTTCCCGCGTTAGTCGGAGACGCTTCCGCATACTATTCCTTTCCAAAGACGGTTTTAAAATTTCCGGTTTGTCAATTTCAGAGGGTTTCTTAATTTCTTGAGTTTGGGTGGATAATTTAAATCAATACTTATTATCACCAACGAAATGGACTTGCTCTTGTATTCGTTAACTGTTTGCACAAAACGGTTATTTACCATATTGCTGAGGCTTTTCCCCAGCTTGCTGAAAAAAAGTCCACTTTTGATATTTTTTTCTAGCAGTAGTTAGCAGAAGTGGGCTGGAAGAACATAAAATTTTTCGAAGTATTGCAGTATGTTGACTATAACCAAATGATGGGCTGGCTTGCAGGAGTAGTACGATATCCTCTTCTGGTGTGAATAAAAAAATTATAGATATTTTTGACCGTTTTTTTGCTAATACCGGCACTTAACGGTACGTTCTGGTCGAGTAGCTTTTTGGACTGTCACCCCTGACTTTTGGATGATTAGGTGTGACTGGTAAAACCAGACATAGTTCAAGCTTGCCAGTTTATCGTGTGAGCGATAGTCTCCAACCAGAAGGACGTTCCCATGCGAACGGGTTTTGCTCCGTTCCGACAGGAGAAGGGCATTGTTTTTGACAATCTAATTTGAGGGCTCTATGCAACCCAAACGTTACCGGCCGGTGATACTAACTAGAGACCGTCAAAAAATTCAGTCACCAGCGTCGTGCGACCGTGGATGGAGACTTCGCTTATTCTACGATAGTGCTTGCCAATAAGAGGTCATCAAAGTAGGTGAAGACAAAGCGTACAACATAGAGAGAGAGACAGTACCATTCGAAAATTTTCAGAAAAACGTCCTCCAATCACCGTGGATAAAAATGGGCAAGCAAAGCAGATAACACCGGTCGATGAAAAACGATAAATCATGGCTGAAAACGGCAACCGTCAACATTGTGAAGAATCGTCAATAAATGAGTCACAAAATGTAGGCCAAATTTGACTTGCCTCAAAAAAAGTTGCTAGCGTCGTGCGCAGATGGCCTCATTATGTGAGTTCAATCTTCATGTGGATGAAGAGCAGGAAATATGGTGGCTCATTTCGAAAACTGCCCCCGTCTGTCGATGAACATCTGCATCAAGCGTGATTCAGCCGGGGAGTGGCGACAGTTTGACATCAACCAGCATTATTTCATTTCTGCTGGATTGTGGGTGGACAGGGCTTAGGTCCCGCATGCACTGCGCATCTTAATGAACACCATCAATGGCAGGCTATTGGCTTAGTTTGACGATTGCCACTTTGGCCTTCTGGGCAGATTGTACTCTCTCCACACGTTTGGGGCGTTTTGTTGTTTCTTGATTCTATCTGCTGGACATTTAGGGCACATACTGCCACTTACGACTATTTTGACAACATGCCAAGCAATAATTAGGTTTCAACTGAGAACATAGGCAAATGGGTTTTTCACAAAATTCACGAATGCATATCAAAAATTACAGTTTCTATCAACAGAACCTCCAAAATGAGCGGGGTGGACGAAGAGTGATATAAATGAAGCTCACATCCTTCCGCCGAACAAACAGGTATTGCTAGAACACAAACTGGCATCCTCTAACGCATGCATATTGAATATTCTTACTAACCACAGACTGAAACAACACACGCCCTTCTCAATTAATAGAACAAATTTCACAAATAGAAACTGATTACAAGATGACTGTGGTTGATTTAAACTGTTCACAAAGAAATTAAACTGAAATTTCAACCTCCTTCCCCAAAAATCAAAATAATTTGACTGCAAATGCCTTTCGCAACGGGATGCAAATAGTCCATTGGCCTACTCGTGAAAGCTATAACTTGCATGTTACGCGCATTAATAATATTCAGCCTATTCACATGCATTTAAGCTGCGTCGTAGGTGAAGGGGTTCACAAAAAGTTAAAAGTTCGCATTCAACATAAAAAGTAGCATTAACTGGGCGACGCATCCGTGAACAGCTATGCAAGGCCATTAAATATGAGTGTATACGCTCAAAAACATTCCCCATTGAAGCTACAAAAATCCTATATCCTGCTCCTAATTCCATTCGAGCCGTCTTAGTTAAACATATTTTTTAAATAAAAATATGAAAATTCGAAAATTTATATCAAGCAGACTTAAAAGGAAAAAATTGCGATCTCTTCATTAGTTCCTTGTCCAAACACTAAAGAATTAAGCAGATGTCTGCACTTACTGCTAAACGGAAGGGAGGGACATCATAAATTTAGATTACCACTAATTAAGGTCCCCAACTTCTCTCTTAAAATCAGCCTAAAACTTCCAAAAGCAAATAAGTCATCACCGAAAATCAGAGCCCCGCACACAAATGGGAAACACAGGATGGTCAGTAACCACCAGCACCAATACATAAAACCTATTCAGCAATCATATGTCAACCAACTGTATTGTTAAAAAAGATCATATCCCTCAAGCAAGTGAAGTAGAACAATGTAAGCCCCATGGAACCACTTTTCGCGAAGAAACTAGCAAAATAGTTATGAGACAATTCCTAACTCGATAACTGGATATTCAAAAACGTCCGATTTCGCCCAAATCTGGCCTGTTTTTCATCCATAAAACAGATGTGAATTGCACAAGTATTTAGTAAAAGGCTTTCAAAGACTCGATTAAATTCAAATAAAAAAATAACAACAATAAATGTATGCTGGACTTTCTGTTCATATTGTGATCACATTTCTTGAGTAAGCTCATCTACAGTACGCTATTACCTGCGTCTGAATAAATTGTTCCATGACCGTGAAAACAATACAGGTTAAACTAGTCGGGCGGAAATTTTCGAACTGCACCCTGGACTCTGTTTTGTAGATCGAGGAGGCACTGGCAGTTTTTAATTCCACCAAAAGTTTACTTTTTTCCATGAATTTTAAGAATATCATTGATACTGACCATCGCCGTATGTAAGCCATTTCTCAATAGATGAATGACTATATTCTGCGTGAATCAGATGATGTTACATGTTTTAATCGGATAAGTTCTGCCCCTAACAGGGTAGGTGAGAATAAAAGGCAATCTTATAAATCCATCGATTCAGAATCTCGTTGTTTTTCTTGATGAGAGAGAAGAGGGAAATTAATTGCAAAACCGATTTTCAACTGAAAGGAAGAGTGATGACTGATGGTTTCGTTTGTTCGTCCATCTTTAACGTTGTTTTACGATCGAGGACTCAGGGCTGGATTCGGATCACGGTCCATTTGGTTATGACGTATGCAGTCGTATAGGATCTGGGGATGTTCTAAAGTGACAGGTAGTAAAGTTAATTTCTAATTCCTTTAAAGTCTATTATCCATACGTTAAGAGATCTCTCGTTGTCGTTTGTACCCGTAAAAATGTTAAATTTCCCGCGTTAGTCGGAGACGCTTCCGCATACTATTCCTTTCCAAAGACGGTTTAAAATTTCCGGTTTGTCAATTTCAGAGGGTTTCTTAATTTCTTGAGTTTGGGTGGATAATTTAAATCAATACTTATTATCACCAACGAAATGGACTTGCTCTTGTATTCGTTAACTGTTTGCACAAAACGGTTATTTACCATATTGCTGAGGCTTTCCCCAGCTTGCTGAAAAAGTCCACTTTTGATATTTCTAGCAGTAGTTAGCAGAAGTGGGCTGGAAGAACATAAAATTTTCGAAGTATTGCAGTATGTTGACTATAACCAAATGATGGGCTGGCTTGCAGGAGTAGTACGATATCCTCTTCTGGTGTGAATAAAAATTATAGATATTTTGACCGTTTTTTGCTAATACCGGCACTTAACGGTACGTTCTGGTCGAGTAGTTTTGGACTGTCACCCCTGACTTTGGATGATTAGGTGTGACTGGTAAACCAGACATAGTTCAAGCTTGCTAGTTTATCGTGTGAGCGATAGTCTCCAACCAGAAGGACGTTCCCATGCGAACGGGTTTTGCTCCGTTCCGACAGGAGAAGGGCATTGTTTTTGACAATCTAATTTGAGGGCTCTATGCAACCCAAACGTTACCGGCCGGTGATACTAACTAGAGACCGTCAAAAAATTCAGTCACCAGCGTCGTGCGACCGTGGATGGAGACTTCGCTTATTCTACGATAGTGCTTGCCAATAAGAGGTCATCAAAGTAGGTGAAGACAAAGCGTACAACATAGAGAGAGAGACAGTACCATTCGAAAATTTTCAGAAAAACGTCCTCCAATCACCGTGGATAAAAAAATGGGCAAGCAAAGCAGATAACACCGGTCGATGAAAAAAACGATAAATCATGGCTGAAAACGGCAACCGTCAACATTGTGAAGAATCGTCAATAAATGAGTCACAAAATGTAGGCCAAATTTGACTTGCCTCAAAAAAGTTGCTAGCGTCGTGCGCAGATGGCCTCATTATGTGAGTTCAATCTTCATGTGGATGAAGAGCAGGAAATATGGTGGCTCATTTCGAAAACTGCCCCCGTCTGTCGATGAACATCTGCATCAAGCGTGATTCAGCCGGGGAGTGGCGACAGTTTGACATCAACCAGCATTATTTCATTTCTGCTGGATTGTGGGTGGACAGGGCTTAGGTCCCGCATGCACTGCGCATCTTAATGAACACCATCAATGGCAGGCTATTGGCTTAGTTTGACGATTGCCACTTTGGCCTTCTGGGCAGATTGTACTCTCTCCACACGTTTGGGGCGTTTTGTTGTTTCTTGATTCTATCTGCTGGACATTTAGGGCACATACTGCCACTTACGACTATTTTGACAACATGCCAAGCAATAATTAGGTTTCAACTGAGAACATAGGCAAATGGGTTTTTCACAAAATTCACGAATGCATATCAAAAATTACAGTTTCTATCAACAGAACCTCCAAAATGAGCGGGGTGGACGAAGAGTGATATAAATGAAGCTCACATCCTTCCGCCGAACAAACAGGTATTGCTAGAACACAAACTGGCATCCTCTAACGCATGCATATTGAATATTCTTACTAACCACAGACTGAAACAACACACGCCCTTCTCAATTAATAGAACAAATTTCACAAATAGAAACTGATTACAAGATGACTGTGGTTGATTTAAACTGTTCACAAAAGAAAATTAAACTGAAATTTCAACCTCCTTCCCCAAAAAAATCAAAAATAATTTGACTGCAAATGCCTTTCACAACGGGATGCAAATAGTCCATTGGCCTACTCGTGAAAGCTATAACTTGCATGTTACGCGCATTAATAATATTCAGCCTATTCACATGCATTTAAGCTGCGTCGTAGGTGAAGGGGTTCACAAAAAAAGTTAAAAGTTCGCATTCAACATAAAAGTAGCATTAACTGGGCGACGCATCCGTGAACAGCTATGCAAGGCCATTAAATATGAGTGTATACGCTCAAAAAAACATTCCCCATTGAAGCTACAAAAATCCTATATCCTGCTCCTAATTCCATTCGAGCCGTCTTAGTTAAACATATTTTTTAAATAAAAATATGAAAATTCGAAAATTTATATCAAGCAGACTTAAAAGGAAAAAATTGCGATCTCTTCATTAGTTCCTTGTCCAAACACTAAAGAATTAAGCAGATGTCTGCACTTACTGCTAAACGGAAGGGAGGGACATCATAAATTTAGATTACCACTAATTAAGGTCCCCAACTTCTCTCTTAAAATCAGCCTAAAACTTCCAAAAGCAAATAAGTCATCACCGAAAATCAGAGCCCCGCACACAAATGGGAAACACAGGATGGTCAGTAACCACCAGCACCAATACATAAAACCTATTCAGCAATCATATGTCAACCAACTGTATTGTTAAAAAAGATCATATCCCTCAAGCAAGTGAAGTAGAACAATGTAAGCCCCATGGAACCACTTTTCGCGAAGAAACTAGCAAAATAGTTATGAGACAATTCCTAACTCGATTGCAAGCGAGACAGATAAATCCTCCGTTGCATATTGAAACATTGCGTTATCTAACTCGTGAAAAATGAGCTGAAATTAACGGTAAGATTACTATTTACTCGCAAATCGGCATCAAAGCTTTGGAATAATATTGAATAACTTTAGGCGAATGTAAAACATAAAAGAAATATGAAAAGTAATATTGCATTGTTTAGAAATACCAACTTTTAGAAAAGTTGCAGATTCCTTAAACGTCAAAAATCTCTCTAAATCTGTAAGCCAATGTTTTAACTACAAAGGAAGCCTCACCATACAAAAAATCGAGTAAATAAATTAGCACAAGAAGAATTAAGTTTAAAAATATTCCTGTCAATAATAATTGTAATATCAAGGGTGGCCGCAATTAAAAATTGGGCGCTTGCATGACGGTCACATAGCAACTAGTAGTAGATGCAGAGAATGAGGTACAACCAGAGCTGTGGGCGACATAGATAGCCATTTTTGGCTTATTATATATTAAGTAGCGTATGCCACGGAATGTAAACAAAAATTTGGAAATTTATTTTGATTAAAAAGGCCTACTTTGTTGGGTTTCTATTATGGATTATTGTACAGTAAATCCCAGGGTATTTCTCCCAATTCAGGATGCCGGCTTTTGAATGCGTTACTTCCAGCCGATTGCAAATACCGCAATTGGTAAAAAATACGATCACTTATGTTGTATGAATCTTCCACTCCTTGAGGATGCCCTTTTAAATTAAAATATAATTTATCGAAAATATACCCCAAATATCCTTTTGCCATTTATTTCGCAGCAACTTGCGTCTTTTTCAACCGCTATAGTCAAAGAAACAGGAGATTTAAATTTAACACAATTGCTCGAATGATGATTCTGGAGACCGTAAAGTGGCTGACCACATAACACCGGATCTGCCTGCTTATTAATGCTCCTTATTTAATGCGAAATATAGTACATGACGCACCTCAGTTGCCAAAACCACTTCAGGAAAATCGGCTGTCGCAGGGGGTCTTATAGACCACATGTGCTTCCGTGAAAGCCTTCAGCAAAACACTGCAGTATAGACCCCATTAACACACATCGCCCTTCACTGCACACTATGCGCTTAACCTCTTAAAATGCTGCCTCTCTCAGAGATCAATCGAGTTATACATTTTGTCATCACAGGTATGACGGGCAAAACGTCGCATGTCAGAACACATACATTTACATTTCACATAAAATCGAGGCATGGCCCTTGGTGTTTCCTGGTACGTGAAGCGATGGCCAAGTCGTGTGTGGCACGCGTAGACTGCCTGTCTCTGTCATATCCATTTGTCTGACAGGTTCAAACAGTAGACTGGTGTTTGGGAGTGGGTGAAACCATTGAGATCAACACTGGCCAATCCACCCCCATGACAAATCAACGCAAGTATCAATAAAATAAATCTGACACGATCAACTTTATCACATCACGCTTAGAGTACTGGCTTTGGAACACATAACGGTCGTTTTCGTTTGCAATTATTGAACTGTACATGTTGATTTGGATGCCCGAAATTTTCCCTTTGTCTTTTTTTCCATGTTTTGCATACGACCACCTGGTCCACTAAGTGTCTGAATGTGCTTGTTTCCTGTGCTTAAAGAAGACCTGTGTGATGACAGTAGATCGACGCCGAAAATAACAGTCCTACAGTTACTCTCTGAAAAATTTGCATCTTGTATTCCGTGCAGATACGTTATTAGGTTACGCAGTAAAATTTCGGAGATTTCGATATGATGTTTTCATTGCTTTTGAGCGTTATGACATACTTATATTGCTGCTGCTGCTGCTGATGAGGATGATGATGATGATGATGACGATGGCCATTGAGGGTGTGTTTTTGGTTGTACTTTGTATGCAGGCAGTGCTCCCTTTGCGAATGGAATAATGGTGTCCGTCCGGGTGAATCATGACAGAAATGCGGTGTTACAGCCACGAAGGATTGATTGCGTGACTTTTATGATGGTGCAGGTAGAAGGAAGAGCGTAGGCATTGGAAATTTGCATATCTGGTTTGTGCTAAGAGTGAATCCGAAAATGAAAAACAAATCCTGCCCATGTCCTACATGTCGCTTGGCAAATTGAAAGATTTTAGTTTTTGCAGCTTTGCTCCGCTCCTACACACTTTTTAAATTAATAGGCGATGGGCTAGTTTTTACCACCTTTAGGCTCCTAGACTTATGCACGGTTTCAATTACCTTTGTACAGCTATTTGCATCCAAGATCTACTTTAGTCGTTATCTTTCCTGAAGCTGGGAATTTCTTGCAGCCTCAGAAAGAATCAGAAGCGAGCGTCAAAATCTCAGAATTAACAGTCCCTACGATTTAACTTACTGTTTTCTAAACCTCATTTATTCAGTGTCCTTCTGATCCGAGGTGAAAGAGTACAACTCTAAGCATATCAAAGCCGACAATCAGGAATGTTTCTTCAATTTGTTTAAAATAAAGTTTGGTATCTCCGTCAACAACGCTATCCTATAAAATTTCGAACAATAGGCATCTAAGTGCATGGTCCTCGACGTATATATCTCAATCGGTGTCCTGCGGCCCGCGGGGTTATTCTTTCTTTGCAAGACTACAGGGGTGCAACTGCTCACTATTAACAATCTTGCGGTGTAGGGGTACTAGTTAGGGGTAGCACCGCACAGATAGCCTTTGGTCTCTCCATTTGTCTCGTACAGGTGCGGAATGCTCCTGTGGCCGCCTCTAACTGGTACCCAACTCTCACCTGTGGCTCCTCGAAGTTGGGTTATTCCCAGCGACCACGCCCCGGGCAACCGGGCAAACCAGGTGAGGGTCTCCGGTGTTGTGTGTGCCTCCACACCCGGTATGTCTGACTCCCGAACTTCCCACCTCCCCCCTCTCAAAAAGTCCTACGATGGGGGCGACAGCAACCCCGTGGGTGACCCAGGTTAACTCGGGTCGTTCTCCCACTTAAAAAAAAACTGTTACCCATAGTGAAGCTCGGCAGCCGTCGTGGATGTCCGAGCAGCTCTATTTAGGGACAGCACTGCTTGCCTCCTCGCGGAGGAAGGGGCTAGAAAAGGTGCCCTAAAAAAATGCTGGTTATCACGTCTTCTGCAGCCGACCACGGCTCGCAGATTGCAAAGTACGCGGTCGTAAAACTCAAACAACCAGCAATACCCCCGTCCCAATCCCCCTCGCCATACCCTCCAGGCTGCTCGGGTGAGTCCACTCACACTAGCAGCCTGGAATGTTCGTTTCCTTTTAGACAATTCTAGATGCAACCAGCCGGAGCGGAGGATGGCACTAGTCGCTCGGGAACTGGCGCGCTACAAGGTGGATATTGCTGCTCTCAGCGAGACCTGATTCTCTGAGCAGGGTCAGCTGGAGGAGGTGGGTGCCGGCTGCAACTTCTTCTGGAGCGGCCGGCCATAGGCAGAGCGACGTGACGCTAGTGTTGCCTTTGCCATCCGGAACGACATCGTGGGACGTCTGCCCTGTCTGCCACAGGGTATATATGATCGCCTGATGAGCCTCCGGCTGCCTCTTCGGGTATACATTTTCGCCACCATCATCAGTGCCTACGTTCCCCAATGACGAGCTCTGATGCGGCGAAGGACAAATTCTACGAGGACCTGCACGCCCTGCTGGTGACTGTGCCGAAAGAGGACAAGTTAATTGTCCCTGGTGACTTCAGCACCCGCGTCGGGACGGACCACGCTGCCTGGCAGGGAGTGCTAGGTCCCCACGGTCTCGGTAGATGTAAGAATACCGGCCTCCTCCTTCTGCGAACGTGTGTTTAACCCCGTCTCCTGCTGACCAACAACTTCTTCCGACTTCCGACGCGGGAGAAGGTCACGCGGATGCACACTCGGTCGCGGCGCTGGCATCTGCTGGACTATGTTCTCGTCCGGAGGCGAGATCGACAGGACGTGCTGGTAACCAAGGTGATCCACGATGCCGATTGTTGGACAGATCACCGCCTCGTCATCTCCAGATGAGGCTCCGACTGCAACCCCGACGAAGGCCCGAAGGTAAGAGGCCACCATGTAAGTTAAATACTCTTTTATTAAATTTGCCTGCTCAATGTTTTGATTTCAGCAACCAAATAACCGAGAAACTGGAGGACCTGCATGCTCCAGATGATAATGCCACCGTGGAGACACGATGGTGTCAACTGCGAAATGTCATCCAGTCCACCGCCCTCGATGTACTCGGACGCACACGCCGTCAACACCAGGACTGGTTTGACGACAATGACGCCGACATCAGCAACTTACTCGCGAAAAAGAATGGACTACACAAAGCCTACATGGACCTTCGGACTGACGCCACCAAAGCAGCCTTTTTCAGATGCCGACGCCTTGTACAACAACGGCTGCGGGAGATGCAGGATGCCTGGATGATCCGAAAGGCTGAGGAAATCCAGGGGTATGCGGACCGCAATGAAATGAAAACCTTTTTCAAAGCCATCAAGGCCATCTAGGGCCCGTGTATCAAGGGGTCCGCACCGCTGCTCAGCTCTGATGGCACAACACTGCTGACAGAGAAATCGCAAATTCTGAAGCGCTGGACCAAGCACTTCGGTTGTGTCCTTTATTGCTCATCAGCCATCTCCGATGCTGCCATTGACCGGCTCTCTCAAGTGGACACGAACAATGACCTGGATCTGCCGCCTTCCCTACCAGAAACCATCCGGGCCGTGCAGCAGATTTCCAGCGGTAAAGCACCGGAATCCGACGCAATCCCACCGGACGTCTACAAGCACGGTGTGCCCCGGCTGATGGCAGAACTCAAAACATTCCTCCAGGAGATGTGGTGCCAAGGACAAGTTCCTGAGGATTTCAAAGACGCGACCATCGTCCATCTCTACAAACGGAAGGGGAACCGGCAACTCTGTGATAATCACAGAGGCATCTCATTGCTCAACATCGCCGGAAAATCTTCGCCCGTATCCTTCTCAATCGTCTGAACGGTCACCTAGAGCAAGGCCTGCTCCCGGAAAGCCAATGTGGCTTCCGCCGACACCGCGGAACAACCGACATTATCTTTGCCGCCCGCCAGCTACAAGAGAAGTGTCAGGAGATGTGAACTCACAGATACACTTCCTTCGTGGATCTTAGAATAGCCTTTGACATTGTGAATCGTGACGGACTGTGGAAAGTCATGCAGAAATTCGGCTGTTCTGAGCGGTTCACGCACATGGTGCGTCAGCTTCATGACGGGATGACGGCACGCGTCACTGACAACGGGACGGTATCAGAAGCATTTGCAGTGACAAACGGAGTGAAGCATGGCTGCATATTGGCTCCCACCCTGTTCAGTCTCGTGTTCTTGGTTATGCTGATGGACGCCTACCGTGATGAGCAGCCTGGGATCCGTATCGCCTACAGAACTGACGGGCACCTTCTCAACAGTCGGCGTATGCAGACTTCAACGCGCGTATCTTCGACTAAAATCCATGACTTGCTCTTCGCGGACGACTGCACCTTTAACACCGTGACGGAGGAGGACATGCAAAAAAAGCATGAACCTCTTCACCGCAGGCTGCGCCGATTTTGGAGTAACAATCAGTACAGCCAAAACGGTTGTCATGCACCAGCCGCCACCCAGCGCGGAATACAATGCTCCCCGAATCAATGTCAACGGTGCTCAACTCAAAAACGTGGGAACCTTCGCTTATCTGGGAAGCACGCTGTCACGCAACACGAGAATCGATGACGAGGTTGCCCAACGGATCTCCAAAGTCAGTCAGGCCTCCGTGTGGAATCACCCGGTATTCACCTGAACACCAAACTGAAGATGTACAAGGCCGTCGTCTTGACGACATTCCTTTACAAAGCGGAGACCTGGACCGTCTACTCGAACCAAGCCAGAAAGCTGAATAACTTCTATCTCAGTTGCCTTCGCAGAATACTGAAGCTGAGATGGCAAGACAGGATCCCGGCATGGGGAAGATCTATGAAGCCAATCTGATCACCGCCACCAAGGCCAAAATAGCGGCACAAAGTCAACAGTGCCCCGGACAAACATCGGTGATGCCCAGGCCCTGCCAATATGCCCGCGCTGTCAACGCATCTTCCGCGCGCGAATCGGCCTGGTTGGACATCTTCGGACGCAATGCACCAACAATCCGACAATTCAAACTTCAACGTCAAATTCTGCCAACCCTCCTTCGGACCCCCCCCCACCCCCACCCCCACCCCTGGCATCAATTCCATTAGTCCCACCATCATCGAGACCACATCCCAATGCTCAGCAGTGTTATCTTCACCACCACCACCGCCGCCGCCGCCACTACCACCACCACCATCAGCGATGGGGACCCTCTTCTAAACTGTCCTCAATGCGACCGCACCTTCACCTCACGCATCGGCCTGGTCGGTCACTTGCGAATCAATCGTACAGAGACTGGTGAACCAGTGCCTGGAGCACCATCACACAGCAGAGATCGTCGCCTCCACTGTCCACACTGTCCTCGTGCATTCACTCATCGCATGGGCCTACTCGGTCCCATGCGCATCCATGACAGCGGAAGTCACCGCAATGCTGACAACACCGATACATCATGCACACCCTCCGATCCTGCCATTCTAACCGCCACTGCCGCCCCCACAACCATGAATGGCATCCCCCCAGCCTCTACCGATTTCTCCTGCCCACACTGCGCCCGCAACTTCAACTCACGCATCGGCCTGATCGGTCACCTACGAATCCATCGCACGGAGGCTGGTGAACTAGTGCCTGGGGCTCCGAAATACAGTCGCCGTGCCCGCCTCCACTACCCTCACTGCTCCTGCACATATACACACCGCATGGGCCTATTAGGACACATGCGCCTCCATGATAACCGGCGGTAAACCACGGGAGGCTAAGCCACACCAGCGCACACTTTCTACATTAATACATAGACAACAACCTCACAATCATCATAATGTACCTGATAAAATCACGGTTTCCTAGAAACCGTGGCTTGGAAAGCTGCTAATCTGACGCTTACACCAGACCACGCTGTGGGCCCAGTATACGTGCTCTGTGTGTCGAGTGGCTGACCAGTGGACTGGAAGTCAGATGGCGATGGCTCCTCCATATCCCCTGATGTATTGAATTCTGGTGTGTGCTGTATGGGGGCCAGGTCGTGCTGTGGCGCGCGAAGACGGGTACGCCGACCCGTCAGCCAATGCACCCACTCCCACATCAGACAAATGACCTGCTTGGACAGTGGTTTGACTGTGGGGGTGGGGTAGAGAATGAGGTCTACAGCCCAGCGAATTTTCTTCACTTTAAACAATCTGACGCGCTTGAAATTATCACGGTTCGCTAAAAGCCGTGGCTTGGAATGTTGCCAACTGACGGGATAACTCGGACCGCGTGGTCAGCCCAGTGTGTGTTTTGTGTGGAGTGACTGACTGGCAGACTGAGAGTCAGGCTGCAATGGCTCCTTCTCAATGTGGCCTTTATGGCACTCCCACTCCGAGGGATCCGAGTCAGGTGTGGTGGTACGCCCAGGGGCGGCTCCGGTCGCGCCAGCCACTTGCGCCCTCTCCCATCTCAGGTCTTCTTGACTCTGTCTTGACACCGGGCTCAGGTGGGGGAGGACAAGAGAGTGCGGAAGCTGCAGCGTAAGGCGACTATCACTTAAAACTAATTCACGCGCAATTCACCGTCCCTGCACCACCTGGTGTGGAGCATATAGTGACCTCGTCGAAATCGACAGTCGAACTTTCATTAGCAATCTTGTATCGAACACACATAAAACACATTTACATTATTAATATTTTTCTAGCGCTCATCCACATGCTTTCATACGTCGTTCACAAGCAACTGTACACCGAAAGCTAAACAGAAAATATCCTAGCACGAAAGTGCTAATGCCTAGGAGGTCGTTTTTATATTTAGCAACACTCCATCAGGCTCGTGCCTCATGAACCGTCCAGAAATTTAATGCGAACTGCGGTTTCTATAGGCTTTTATTAACCAACCTCTATGTTGCGCGTATTTCAAATGGAATCCGGAGCAAACAGAAGAGGCCTGTTTGACGCCTCAACCTAGAAGGGTAAATCAGAGCTGAAACAAATAAGAAATATTCTAAAGAAATGTATAGAGCATTGTGAGAACGAAATAAAAGATTGCGTAGGAAAATCGCCAAAACGTCATTGGGAAAGAAACAAGCTTTTTGTAAAAAGCGTTAGCCCAATTTCATTATTAGGTAATATCAACGAAAAATTTAGCACTGGCATTGCTGTTACTAAATAATACGTTTGTTCCAGCCAGCTGGCGGGCTTAAAAATGCCGCCTTATTACCACAGTGAGCACTCTACCAGTGACACGAGGAGGCCGGAACCCAACGTTATACATAAAGGGTCTACGTCTAGCCATCCCGCTCGAAATACCGTCTTTAAGCCACTTCCCAGTGTAATATTGTTTTCAAATGATAATCGCACTTTGCAAACGATTATCGAACACCTATTGGAACCATTGATGTTAAAACTTAGTCAATCCGACAACTAGCCGAAATTAATTAACTCGTTTTGCAATGCTTGTTTTGCTGGAAGCAATCAGGTGGGGCTCTGGAAGGGGCGGAAATAAGCCATCTGTTCAAGCGTTTAGCATTGCTGAGATTAACCTGGCAGACGATGGTCCTGTCTCGCAAGCACCATCTTCTATAACATTCTCCAAAATGACGGCTGGCTGCATCAGGCGTCTGGAAGAGTCCCCCGCGTAAACAGTGAAACAGGGGTTGATGGTGCTCTCAGGGGTTGGCATAATTAGGTCACTTTCGTTTTTGTTTCTGATTTACACAAATGACCCAACGGGAGCAACAGCTATCAAAGTCATGTTAAAGTTAAACAATACGCCCAAATTTATGCTCCTTAAGCCCTATCTACTAACGAGTGCGTTCGCATTACACAGGATCTCTTGGAGGTACGATATGGCGCCTTCTTCAAACCTCAACCATTATGCACCGATGAAAAAGTCGGCATCCGCCTCACACCCCTAAATTATTTGTTTTCGTTTGTATCCCGCAACTGTAATGAGCAACTTACCGCCTTGACCTGACCGATGGGCGGGTCATGCGTCGTTCATTTGACCGCATATGTCCCAGCAAACCCTCACTGCCTAAAAATTCTAAGAGGGCCCTGCCCCCGAGGGCGAAACGTCTGCCACTGTGCACATAGCAGAACTTGTAATCCACTCTTCTTCACCCGTTGTAGTCAGGACGCACTCCAGCGATCCGCCCATAATATCAAAGCGAGCTACCTGAGTGAGCAGGCCACTCGAAAGGTTTTACGATTACCTTAGGACTGGCAGATGTACCACATGTCGTGCTAGGTCGTTTTCGTGGCCGACACACCATCACAGTAACCAGCTAGATCCCGTTCATCTGGATCACTCTAGTGATGCTACTTGCTATAACTCTATTATTCAACGGTTCATTCCTCTCCTGGCCATCATTTATGCACGTTTTAAATGCATTCTTTAAAAATTGCTCCTCATCTACTCCCCACTTCCACCTTCTACCCAATGCAGAGTAAAAAACGCTTGCCGGTTTCTGCAGGGCCACAATAAAAGACCTCTGCTTTGATTGTCTCGACACTTACTTCAATTGCACTTCGATCTCCTCGCCAAGATAGAACATATGCTCCAAAGGCTTATTAAAAAAATATTGGAGTTTTGAGATGAGAACGTCGGCTGGAACACTCCTCTGCGACCATAAGGGGAATGTACTTTGGACGTTTGTCGAGAGTGTAGTTTTTGAATGGACGACACTGTAGAATGGAGGCCAGAAAAACGAGTTCTGACAGAAGATAATGCACTACTAACGCTTAAAGGGGATATTAGACTCCTCTAAGACACGCGATCGTGCTGATGTAGCGAGCGTATTGAGGTTTGGGTGCCTCTCTAATCGTTTAAGATATGATCTTATCTATTGTTCTGTTCGCTATTCACAATGAAGATCAAAAGTGAGTTATGACCGAATTCTCCAGTTCCGTTAGAGACAACCTCTGAAAAATAAATCAGCGTATTTATTCAAATATCATATTTTAGCGTAAAAGAACTTTTTGGCTTATAAAAATAGGTGCATCCTTTATCCTGATGGCCATAGTGAATTCCAAGTCCATACAGATTGCGCACCAAGGTGCATGATTTAATATTTGCGTTTATCACGGAATGTTGGTTGGATTACTTCCTCATCGGCCTCGTTGCCAGGTCTGGGGGTCTCCGACTGTGAATGGGGGGAGGATTGATGGCTGCCTGCGGGTATCTCCGAGATTTGTGCAGTGAGCTCTTCGTTCTGAGTTTTAACGGTCGTCTGCACAGATTTTGAGACCACTGATTTCAATTGAACATACATGCGCTCAGGGGTTTTAGATTGCGAAGACATCTGTAGCGTCAGGAATTTCTTCATCTCATCAATCTCTCTGGCCTGCGCGCGGACCTACAGAATGTTTTGATAAAATAAAATGTGTCAGTAACAGGCAGAGGAAACAGCCGAGCTAATGGGCTTGTGTATAGATGCCAGTGAGATTCCGGTACGCCTGTTATGTCTGAATTGCAAGAAGCAACACTGGTGGGACAGTAAGGTCTTTTTCCTGACATGGTTGGGCCTGAGAATGTCATCACACATGGTCATCTCTTTTTAGCATTGTTACTGAAATTGTTTTCAGTAGGCGTGTTCGGGTTTCATGAACAATCGATTTGCAGTAAAAAGTGCACGGTGGTGTGGTTTCATTCCAGAGCCTTTATGGGGTGCGTACTTAGGTTGGGTTTTAGGGGTGAGGGAGAGTAGGGTGAGTTATAAATTTTGGTGGTCACAATGACTGTGGCCCCAGAGTTTGGTTTGAGTGGGTGGGGGTTGGAGTGAGGGCGGGTGTTGGAGTGAGGTAGGGGGTAGCGATTGGGTTAGGGTTAAGGAATGAGGTTAGGGTTGGGGTTAAGGTGGGTAGGGGGATGACACTACGGCCAGACTTGGCCATTTATTTTTGACATTACTAGTGAAAATGTTTTTGGTAGGCGGCGTGGTTTCTGGAAACTATCAATTTAGAGTAAAAAATGCACGGCTGTGTGGTCTATTTTCAGAGCCTATTTTCTACATTTGACCGTGGACATATGCTTGGTCTTAAGGTTATCACATCCCCAATCCATAATACGCCTAGTACCGCGGTTCCAGTATTATAAGGACCACTGGCTTAAATTTTTTCAGTGTGGCTGCGTTCTCTTCTCCTGCACCTGGTGTCTGTCTGCTGACTGCATTCATCATTAATATTCTACTATCGGGAAATGATGCTAGCTGTCTTGTCCAAAACATTGAGTACATTGGCCCCTTCCAAGCTCGCAAACGTCTGCATTACGTCATTGTCTTTACCGTCTTTACTGACAGCTCCAATTAATTACTACTGGTCATTTGTATTTTGATTGAACACTCGTGGGCAGCTGGAATAAACTAATTTCAGGCCAATGTCGGCAATAAGAAAGTTGCCGGTACTGATTCTGAAATCGGTAATCTTACTGTATTCAAGCACAACAGTAAAATAATCCCATTATACTCAATCAAAATATTAAGTTGATATAGCTCCAGCATGCTCCAACGGTCAAGCAAATAAGATGCCTTCTAAAGGATCAAAATTTATATACGGAATTCGGTATTGCTATAAAACGGGCAGAAAACACGCAAACAAGTAAAATTACCTGTTCTTGTACGTCATTCAACTGCCTCTCATCTTCCGACTGCCTGTAGAACTGAGATTCCAAATGTTTTTCCTGCGAATCGGACTCTTTTGGGGATCCGCGCGTTCCCTTATGTGCGAGTTCACCCTCTCGTGAGGTGATTGAATACTTGAGGTATGATGTATAAATAAATGATGCTACTAGCGTGCGCAGACATGCATGCAAACATTCAGTATTGATCAGAAGAAAGCCTTCAGCTTCCATTTAATGACCTAAGGTCTGCTGCTACCTTATTCACCGCCGCTTCACCAAACCTGTCGACATTACGATTGCGCATTCGCCTCATGCATCGGTCTGGTCAATCACTTGCGAATCCACTGCACGGGGACCGGTGAACCAGCGCCATACACACCGACATCCACCCATCGAACCCACCTCAACTGTCCGTAATGCCCAAGCACGCGCACATGCCACATGAGCCTATAAGACTATATGCTACTCCATGAAAACCTGCGGTAGAACACCTCTGGCTACACCGAATCAATGCACCTCTCCTCACCATTATCTAGATTATAAATGGCCACGCCCAACAGCACATAGAACGTGTTTGCAACCAGCACCTCTGAATGAGAGGCAAGTAGGCTCCTTGGGTGCTTTTTCATGTGGCTCCTCCACTATATGTGTGATCCGAGAATGAGGTTGTCATGTTATGTTAAGCGTCGTGGTTTGGAAGGTTGCCAACTGACAATTGCACCCAGACCTCGCAATCAGTACAGTTTGTGGTGGAATGGCTAGCCGGTGGCCTAATAGTAAGGCCACAGTGGATCCTTCTTAACATGACATCTGACATTCACATATGTGAGATGTGAGCTGCTCAATCCCATTTTGTGTGGAATCCTGGTGCTTGTATTTAAGGGTCAGGTCATTTACTTGGATCGCGCAGACGAGATCATTAGGTATATCAGCAGGTATGCCCATTCCCCACATCACTCCAATAACCAGCTCGGACAGTGTTTTGGACCTGGAAATACGAAAAAGAGTGATCTCGACGACTCGGAGCATTTTTCCTCACTATAATAAATCTGATGCACTTGAAACTATCACGGTGCGCTAAAAGTCGTGGCTTGGAAGGTTGCCGACTGCCGGGATATCTCGGACCCCGTGGTCAGCCCAGTGTGTGTTTTGTGTGAATTGACAAGCTGGCAGGCTGAGGGTCTGGCTGCAATGGCTCCTTCATAATATGGCCTCTATGACACTGCGACTCCATGCGATCCGAGCCAGGTGTGATGGCACACTTAGGGGCGGCTCCGGCCGCGCCAGCCACCGGTATCCTCTCCCGTCTCCGGTCTTCTTGACTTAACCATGACACAGGGCACAGATGGGCGAGGGCAGCCGTGTAAGAACACTTCCACCATAATCTAATTCACACGAAATTCACCGTGTTTGCTTCCCCTCTGCTGTGAAAAACGCGGTAGACATCATCGAACTGTCATATAAGTCTTTATATGTGAGATTTGTGCTCGAGTAGAGAGAGAAGCGAGAATATTTTTTCAGTACTCCATTTTTTTATTACCAAACGAGCGCACACTTTGACGAAAAGAACATACAACCACTTATTTAGGATTTTTGATCTGTCTTGTCCGGTGCATTTTTGATATTTCAAAAAAGTCGCTTGACCTTATTTACCGACTGACTAACTGAGGCCTGGAAAGTAATTTTCTTACAGGATAGTAATGGGATATGCCTGGTTTATCCAGCTCGCCGCTCAGAAGGGAAGAGAAATAATTCAGTTTTCTGAGGCGATGTAGAGCCAAAAAGGACCACCGCGAAAGATGCTGTCCACCACGTCTCCCGCGGAGTAGTGGACGCAGGAAGGTGACTTGGGCGTGCATTAGTTTGCAGTGATAACTGACTTGCGCAGCATCTGTCACACACTTTCCTCCCCTAACTTACTCAGAATATTGGCACGACAATGTCCGGACGACCGAAAAGGGGCTCAGGCAGACAAATTTAAACAGCGCGTCCTCAGGTGTCACACTCCACCTGGTACCTACAAAAGGTAACAAGTTACCAAAGAGTGAGGCTGGCCCGGATCACGTCTCAGTGGAAGTGACTTAGTGGCCACATTCAGAGAAACCAGTGCGCCTCTCTCTGTTCTGAGAGGACCGACTTATCTTGCCATACCCCACATTTTAGGCCGTCGCAATAGATTCACGCGTGTTGGATTTATTATAACGAGAAGGGCGTTGATCTGCCGTGTGGATGAGTACCGCAGTGTTGACCTCACTTCCTCTGCCCTCTCTTATGGACAAGTATACTATCTGAGCCTGTCAAACATCCGGTACTGGGATTGGACGCAGTCAGTAGCGCTATTTGAAGCTTACGCCTAGGCGTGCTAGAACACGCATAAATAGCAGTATTTACGGGTTCGTGCGGACATTAGGCGGCCTGATTAACATGTTCCGTGATCCAGTCTGGCCCCAGCTTTGGTTCAGCGCTTCTACAATGCAGCTGTTTATTTGGGGGAGCGGGGTGCGGGAGAGGTCAGCAATAAGCAGGAAGTAACCGACGGGCAAATAAATATAATGCCATCTGACATATTTATCCTTACTCGATTAAAAAGGAAGATCCCTAGGGGTGATTCTGGCACCTGTCCCGGCTGCCAGTGCGAAAGGTTTTGGACTTGTTGAGCAGGCGGATTTTCGGCCAGCAGCAACCGACTGTTGTCAAAAATTGCCTGAAAAGTGGTATAAGCAGATTACCCACAGGGAGAATTAGCGTAGTTAGGCTGAATGTGATAGGGGTGGAGATTGATAAAGATAAGTGTGAAATTAGGAATAGACACATGTTTTACATACTGTTAAAAACAATCATATTTCCACTTGCGGAAAGACAATTTGCATAGTTTTTCTTTCGTTATAACCTGTGAGTACACTTGGACTGAAAATATCAAAACACACAGCCAGGAAGATACCAAATACTGCATTCGAGCACAGATACCCAGGACATCTGTAGAATCTTATTGTCGATCGATTTGGATGCCACATACAAAATCGGTAAAGAAAAATTCAAACGCGCACAACCAATCACGACGGGATGACGAAATACACTCAAAGCCTATTGGTTCGGATTTCGCCCAATCTCAGAATCCTTTGTTTAACACGGTTAATTGATTAATTGTTCCTGTACACTGCCCGTAGTGTGACGACGAGCTGGGGGACTAGTCTCGAAAATTTACGCATTAAAGTTTCTATTTTTCCCAAAGAATTTCGTATTTTCTATTGAATATCTTGGGATGCCTGTTTTTCAATACATTATATATATATATATATATATATATATATATATATATATATATATATATATATATATATATATGATAGTGTAGAGCTCACCGATCTGCTTAAGGAACATGTATGTTCCGTTGTGCCCTGGAGCTCAGACTAGAGCTCTCGCAGGCGGTCGGATAGCGACGTGTAGCATATGATGAAATGGAACCGACAAAGACAAGGGAGACCGGAATGGCCATTTCTGCCTTATTCGCCGTCATTAGCCAGTCATACCCAATCCCAAGTGTGGCACACCTGGGATTCGAACCCGCGACCTTTGGTATTTGAGTCGAACTCTCTACCATTGAGCCACGTGCTCGTTGTTTTGTCGGTTGTGATCGGGAATACGATGATAGTGTGGGGCTCACCGATCTACTTAAGGAACATGTATGTTCCAGTTGTGCCCTGGAGCTCAGACTAGAGCTCTCGCAGGCGGTCGGATAGCGACGTGTAGCATATCATCATATTCCCGATCGCAACTGACAAAACAACGAGCACGTGGCTCAATGGTAGAGCGTTCGACTGGGATTGGGTATGACTGGCTGATGACGGCTAATGAGCCAGAAATGGCCAGTCCGGTCTCCCTTGTCTTTGTCGGTTCCATTTCATATATATATATATATATATGACGACGTGTTGGTGTCACCAACTTGAAAATTTACGAGTAAAACTCCATTTCCCGAAGAGCATTTTCCTTTTCATTATACTATCTCGGGATGCAAACAACCTCTTTTATTCATATATATATATATATATATATATATATATATATATATATATTGCTAATTGAAGCAAAAATGCGCGTCCCCGGGCATAAATCAGAAGAAGAGACGATCGTACTGAACCAACCTCCGACGATGGAATCTTGTTTGATTTTGAAACGTCAGGATATTAAACCTATTGTTCCCGTGATCGCCTCTTCTTCTGATATATATATATATATATATATATATATATATATATATATATATATATATATATATGCAGAGAGGAGACACGACAGAGAATATGGGTAGATCGATACAGTCTGTTTTGGGCTTATTCTGCCTTCATTCAGTCAATCATAACCCTGCCTACCAGCTGGGACTGGAAACACAAACATGCGCTCGAGTACGGCGCAGACAGTCCACACAGTGGGTCTAGCAGATGGGTCATAAGCAATTCATGGAACCGAAGTTCATCAGTGCCTCACCACCTGTCCTTCTCTGTCACTGCAGATCGGGTATTTATTCAAATAGGAAAAGGCACACACTGATCTAGTGGCTTCCTGAAGCAGACAAGCCCCGTATGGGTGGCAAAGGTTCACGAACAGGCAACCAATTACCAGGCTGAAGTCGGACAAGTTATAATTGCAGAGAGGAGACATGACAAAGAATATAGGTAGATTGATACAGTCTGTTTCGGGCTTATTCTGCCTTCATTCAGTCAATCATAACCCTGACTATATATATATGTATATATATATATATATATATATATATTGCATACGCGGTGTCCGGTAGACACAAAAATAAACATCTTATTGACGTATTGGATCAGCACTGTGCATGCACTCCACATGATGGATTAATCTGGCGATGTTACGCCATCCTGTCAGCCGAAGTAATACAATACAACATTTTTACCATGTCCACCGCGTGCTTCTGCGGGCTGAAGGCGAATGCGGCGACTTGTGCTGCATCCACCGTACTCGCTCTTCGCTCACCCGCTCCTGCTCGGTCTCATGACAGCGTCAAGAAAACCGGAGGTGGGTCGTGCGCAGGTGGCGGACTCCACATCTTAGCGTACCACCACGCTCCTTGGTCCGCAGTTAACACAGGGTAAGGGTTTTATCATGAAAGCAAAAGGAAGGAAGAGATGGCGCGGATCCCAGCTCACACACCAAATGGTGACAGCCTTCACTACAATACAAGGTAGTTGAGTAACTGGGTCTAAAGAGGTACAGTTTCCAAAATCACTTTTTGCTCGCTTAGCAGCCGTCATTCTGCCAAAATTGGAATTTTGAAGGCACAAAGCCTTCGTAGATGCCACCAGAAGGGAGGAGAATTTTTTGTAGAAAGAAAGTTTTAAATGCATTGGCTAGTTTTTTATTACCGAAATTCACGACTTTACTGACGAATGAATAAACTTTTGAGAAACCCGCAGACAGAAATGACTGCAAAACTGAACACTTACAAACCATGTGCTTCGATTTTAATGCCTATTTTGGTCGTTTCGTTAAATATAAAATAAATTAAAACATTCCTTTTGACCTGGAGGTTGAGTACCTCAGGTGGTTCTTTCCTTTGATTTTTGATATCGAGGTTACGGAATGTGCAGTTACCTCAATTTGCCGTGAATCACAGCAAATCTCGTGCCCCGCGGTTCTTCGAGACTAATCGTTTTTTGTTATGTAGTTAAGGAGTCATGTTGACCGATGTAAGCCTCTGGTGGGAGCCTAGACGTACTTTGTAAAAGAACTGTCTAAATTCACGAGCACGTGCTACTAGTTAAAGCTTACATCTTGGAATAGACCTCCTGGAACGAGTCCACACATTAGCAATGTAACGATTAGTTAGTAAAGTATGAAAGGCTGCACTGCCTACAGAAGGCTTGACTAAACTGCAGATAACTTTACCAACAGTATGCGAAATACGAAAACACCACATAGGTTTCAGAGGTTGAAATCAGACTGTTGTTCCTTGCAGAATAAGCGCAGGAACTCTTTTATGTTAAATTAGTATCTCGTTCTAAGTATTTCTCCAACTTGATACTAGAGTTTGAGTTATTAGTATCAGAAAAATGCGTTCCAACAACATTTTTTTTAAATACCACCCCTTTTCCTTTACATACATATTTAATCAGAATGTAGCAGAATTGTATGTTGGAAGTATGGGCTTTTTTGTGAACCGAGATCGCAAAGATAAATCCAGTCTGGTAGTCACATTTAGTCAGGTAGCTCAGGTTATCCCTCGTGTTTGGAATTCAGAAAAACGTGAATGGGATAAAGTCTTTTAATGCTTCATATTCAACTCTACTCTAGATTGTTTATTACCCCCAACCGACTGCACAATAGAGTTCTACGTCAAATGTACGCCATTAAGCATAAAATGACCATCGAAAATCCGAAAATACAATTTGTGCTAGCCCCTTGGCCAGAAAACACCACTGAATCCATATAAATGCAGTCGTGCGGAAATTCATGATTCAGTGCTCTCAGATTGTGTCCTTGTCTGCCACTACAACTAGGGCCTAATCATTAAGTAAAGGATTTGGCATTGATCGGATATGTGGCCCCACTAATGAAACAGGAGGTAAGGATTCCCGTAATGCAGGGATTGTTTTCATAGGGGATTTGTGAGCGAGAAGCATGTACATGTACAGTACATGTACGCCATTAGCTCGTTTAAGTAGCACGACGGAGCGTGGAAACTCGAGTGCACAACTTGAAAAACCTAGAACTTAGGAGCTGAAAACGGAAGAAGAAAATGAAAGCCAAGTACATGGGTTAGACGTTCCAGTTGAACTGATCCTAGCCCGTGATTATTAATCATAGTCAAGGAGAAAGTAAAAAGAATATATCGTCAAACCCGACTCTGGTTATGACCACGTACGAAGACATAATTGAAGGTGAAAACGGTGATAGCGGATCCCCTAACCCTTAGTACCTTAACCTCAACACTAACCTCTAACACTTAGCCCTAACCTCAGCCATCAACATTATGAATAATCCTTAAACCTCTCCCTAACTTCACCCTCTAAACCTAAACCTTATTTAAACTCTAAAGCCCAGCCCTTAGACACACGTTAGTCCTAATGCTAACATTTAAGGGAGGCGTGACGGGCAGCGCGCGAAATGGAAGGGGGTTAAGTCAAGCCTACTCATACACTAGGTGAGGCCACATACCCGATCATAACCAAGGATTCCTGTTAGTTGGTGCAGGAAATAATAATTTCATCACTGTGACAGGGTGAGAACCCGAATTTCAGAAGGCACCTTACCTGAGCGCGAAGTGACTGCATCTGAGTCGCAGTAGCACTGAGAGCCACCTGATGTCTGTACAACTCTAAGCGCAGGTCCTCAATTTGAGTCGATTGACGAACCTTCTCTCTTGCCAGTTCGTTCTTCTCTGCGGTTGCTTGCAACAGCCGGGCAGCAAAAGCCTCTTTTTCCTCTTTATAAAGCAAAGAAAGCGCAACTGGGTATATTTTTAGAGGCAAGCGTTTGATGATATATTTGCACTTGCATATTGGTTCATTTTCAATAATGTTATAAAACTAAATGAACTTTTAGGCATGAGGAGAACCAAAGCCAGATTGTATGGATAAGAACTTTTGAGACTTCTACTTCTCTCCCTCTTCGCACATCCACCAGCTTTCTCTGACGCGATTTATTTGAGATAACTGAAGGTTGAAATTTTCGTAATTCATTGATGAACGCTCCCTGATCGCTAACGGAACTCACTCGTTCCGTTCTGCCTTCAGGCTCCCCCTCGAACCTCACCAGCAGCCACACAGGCGGTATTATTTTTAAAGGCAGATAAACAGAGCCAACAAAGACAAGGGAGACTTGAATGGCCATTTCTGGCTCCCTAGCTGTCAGCAGCTAGGCCTTCCCAACCCCAGATGGTTCCCCACACCTGAGGCTCGAACCCGCGACTTGTTTATCAGCAGTCAAACGTTCTAACCACTGAGCCATGGGCTCATTGCCTTGCCGGTTTAGATCGGGAATATTGACATTCGTTGATGAACGCTCACTGATCGCTAACGAAACTCACTCGTTTAGTTCTGCCTTGAGATTCAATCTCACTCTTACTGTCGCAATGGCTGACAAGGCAGTGGGCATTCACCTACGTATTCCATGCGTATAGAAAAGGCCTCATTCATTTGTGAATCATATTAAAGACCGCTGTCACTCAATTTAATTAGTTAGAGACAATTACTCTCTAAATCTCAGTTTGTACAACCAATTTATCCTAACAGTTGGAAAATCTAAGAACCGCGAACTCTTAAATTATGTGTTATAACACAAAACACACAAAAACACAAAACAAAAACAAAACAAAACAAAAACACACAAAACACACAATTATCCTTGTGGTGGATGGTCTCGCTGACCCCTACCTCTTCTATCCAGTTTACCCATTCTAACCGAGTTGCAAGGCTGACGAAAGAAGGAAGCAGAGATCAACTGAATAACGTTATTTTACTGAGGTTTCAGACCACAAGGTTTGCTGTTTGAAATGGTAACCTCCTGATAAAGGTATTTCAGCGATCTCGTGCTCCTTCGAAGACCACCACCATAAGGATCTATTCATCTTCGCTCATATGAGAACTGAGTCAAAGCAATAAGAGGTGGATTTAGTATATTGGTTGAGCAGATATTTTGCCCCCTTCCCCATCTCGTGTGTGCTATTAAAATGCTTTGTCACAATTAAGTAGATCACAACAACACCACCCCATTGCTGGCTCCTCGGCTTTAAGCACTACGCTCATCCATTGAGCATCAAAAATAATTCACAAAGATAGCTTAATGCGACTACCTTATCTGGCTCCGAATGTTTTTTTTGCAGCCTGAGGTTGTTTTACCAGCGTCCATCACATAACGGCGAGAATTATACTTAAATGAGCAAATTAATTAACACCAATACAATGAAATAATATTTTGGTCTTATATGGCATCGCACTCCAACTTTCCCAGTCCCTCCCCGGCCTGCGTTTGTGTTCTAACTGATCACTCTTTAATGAGTACTCTTCATCTCCAAGGGTTTCATGGAGATTTGTGCGGTAAAAACTCAAACCCAGTAAGATATTACCTTGAGACTCTTGCCCAGATCCAAAGATTGACGTATAAAACTTCTGCCAGAAGGATTTACTCTATGTTGCCGCATTAATTTCTGGAAGATTCAAAAGTTCAAACTTCAAAACTGGACGATTTCCCAGTGAGTATGCGGGGAATGCTGGAAGACCCACTGCTAGGCCTAACCGCTCGAAATTGTTTCATGCGGCAGCAGACTCTCGATAAAAAAGTATATGGGCTGTTCTGTGAGTACAATAACGCATTCATTGTTTACCAAGTACTGGAGAAAAATCAAACTGAGTAGGATTTTAGGTTGAGAGTCAGGCAAATGAATAATTTCTGGCCTGTAAGGCTTCATCCCGAGGAATTTCCTCTAAGTTAGCGACTTGGAATCTCGAAATTCAAAACTGGATACTCTACCAGAAGGTACACAGTCAACACTGGGGGGTACATGATGATGAGCCGAACTCCTTGCAGTCGTGTCACACAGCAGCAGAATATCAGTGAACCACGCATCTGGGCTGTGCTGTGAACATAACAGCTCATTCAGTTTTAATCGACTACTAGTTGCTTGTTGGTAGTTTTCCGCTAAAGCTGATAGATTTCGGGTGCAAAACGCATATCCGATTCGGAGCCTACCCTATAAAACATCAGCCCGAAGGATAAACTCCAAGTTAACGCATTAATTTCTGGCGAAATTAAGGCTTCAATTATCTGACTTCCATTCATAGTTAGTAGTTTACTGTAGCAAAAATGTCAATAAGGCCAAAGAATGCGCGATTAACCGGCGTTAGGTTATATGAAAAGTCAGCTAGATAATTTAGTCGACTAAGAACAATCACCATAACAACCAGTTTAGCGCACACTGAAAGTTCTAGCAGTAGTGCAGTGCTGAGCGGTATTTTCCATGGCAACGTGTTTTGACGCTAACAACCAAAACAAGCAAGTAAGTAGGCATCATCGACTGCTAGTGTCATCCTTTCCAGTCATTGAAGACATTTTTGAGTATACGACACAAAACCTTTGTAGAATCAAAATATTGGACAATTATGTGGTATTGAGGTGGACCATAAGGATTTTGAACGGATGGAAAGTACTTTATAATGCCGCCCGTATATTTTCACCAATCTTGCATGGACGGGCGAAATATCCTACTTACTAAGTTTGTTTTAAGTTCCATTGATCGCCCACAAAGCCTACCCACAGCAAAAACCGCGGCTGATGTATGCAAATAGGTTAGATACGGAAAAACCTAGTTCAGGTATGTGTGCTGGTAATCTCCAATTAATTCAGAATTTCTGAAAACAAAATCACGTTTTTCCTTTATAGTCAACGGCGAGAACACGAGTAGTGGTAAAATCAAAAATGACTTAAGCAAGCAATCTTCACCTTACAGCGCCCAGCATCTGTGTATTAGTGCAGCACTTACGAGACTCACCATATTTTTTAATTAAAAGGGCAGAAAATAAGCTTATTTCTAGCCAATTGCATGACTCTTATTACGACGAATTATGAGGGTTAGTTATTTTCTGAAAGACAATGAATGTGGAAAAGTACCTTCCGTCTTGTGAACACGCTCGGAAAGTTCTAGTTGCTTCTGCATCAGCGTGGCTACCTTCTGTTCGCTCAAAGTGAGCTCCTGTCGAAGACCTTCACTCAGCGTTTTCTCTTCCTTCAAATGACGTAAAGTAAATTAGTTTTGTATGAAATAAAATGCGGTATGGAGTGAAAATACACCTTGGGTGTGTCATTGTAAATTCAATCGGAAATAAGTCGATGTGGAAGATTTAAACGAAAGATTGTCATCTTGGACCTTATTTAATTAACCAAATTTCCATTGAAGAAAATACAATATCCGCCCGAAAAACCTCTGTGATATTTGGATGCGGCAAGTAATCGAGCTTTTCTAAGCATATGAGAAATATCATAAAAACTGAGAATAGAAAACACTGGATGCTGTACGTGACATCCTATCGCCTGAACCCTTTTCATACGCTGCAACGTTCTAGGGAGAATCCAAAAGCTACCCTCGCAATGACACAAATAATGCTGAACGAAAGTCTGAATCAAAACCACACAGGCATAACCCGAACTTTCGGATGTACTGTTAATTATTCAATCTTCTGCGTAGGCCCAAAAATTATTAAATAGTCAGGGGTTTGTTTGGCATCTTTGACCTGCCAGTAATGAGGCCCTTGGTGGTCTGCCTGATCTTCTATGAAGCGGCAAATTAACCTCTCACTGAACTATCCTTTTCATGCTCTTACTGCTTGATCAGCAAGCTTCCTTCGAGATAAGGAAACCTATTACTAAATCACCGATAAAACTTCGGACAAAATATATTTGCCGTTGTTGTTTTTTCGAAGCTCCTGACTATTTAATAGTGAATTAATTATAAAGTAAGACAAATAAATTGTCCGTTCCAATGGTCGACTGGCTTACAGTTCCTAAAGTCTTCAGAAGGAGTTGAGCGTAAACGAGCTAAGACATCCTTAAAAGTTTAAGAAATAAACCTTTGCAGGTTACTTTAACGTTCAGCGTTTGTTTTAAGAGGCACTATAATTCACAAAGCGTGTGGGCGAAAATCATTTTTAAACAAATCTATGTCTCTTAAAAATGATAAAATTGCTTTAAAAAGTAACAAAGTAATGCTTCAAGATCATAAATATTGTCGAATGGCGATTTTGCATTCGGCAAAGTTTAATTGATCTAACGAAATAATCTCTCCTACACAAAACGAGCGTAAACATTAATCAAAGATGGTAATCAATCAATAATGTAGGTGTTGGCAGTTCAAACTTAGTTTCCAGCCTTTAACTCACCAATGACTCATATTTTGTGGTTAACGGCGCGGTAAACCATTCGATCTTATCAGAATTTCATTTAATTTCCCGGAGGATAAATGTGAACGCATTACTTATACTTCTATGCCACAATACTTTGCAGCCATACACGAGGCCCATATTCAGATTCCTTCCTATCCCACGCGCTAACATCTGCTAGGTATCGTTGTATTGCCATATCAATTAAAGTTAATGCCCGAAGGAACAACTAAATCGCTTTTGATGACAAATACAAATAAGTTATTACTGGCGAAATGCAAGCATTTGGCCAGACGGGGTTCACGTGCTAACCGTATTTAAGTAACCTTTAACCAACATGGGAAGACGGAGGCGTGGGGATGCGTGGTTCAAAATCATCACTTTTCAAAAGGCTACCTAAGTTCTTCCCTTTCCCGTCAGTCACGTTACGATCCCTTTACGTTAACATAAAAGCTTTATGACAAGTAACCGGTCGCAGTAGATTTATTTACAGGAATTTAAAGCCAAAACCCTGTTTCCAAGTAGTTCAGACTTGCTCCAAAACCGATAATATAAATTTGAAACTTATAATCAAATAAAATGACTATCAGAAAAAAAAATAATCAAAATAAATCCTGAAAAATAGTAATACCACATAGGCACACCTTTTAAAAGCTCTTATTATGTGAAAGCAATTAAACGAGGAAATAAATATGGAATATAGCGCGTTTTATATGATATATATTAAACAGTGTTTTCCCTATTGCCTAACTACGCCATCTACATTGGGAAAATCGAAATAAGCATTTACAATTCACCACATTTACATACTTTTATGCGAAAGTTATGATTTTCTTCAGTACAACAGGTCATTTACATGTAATCGAACACATCCAAATATGGCAGCAATTCAGAAAATGCTATGTGCAGTGACAGATAGGAATAATGTTGTCCTTGATACCGAAAGTAGAGCATGGATACGAAATTGCCGTTTGTTTTTATTGGGCAGTGAGTTATAACGAATAACTATACTAATGAATAAATAATTTTAAAGATTCGGCAACTATGGCGTGAGTTTAACCTCTGACAAAAATAATAAAGACTGAGTGCGGTTAGTTCTCTAAGTACTGGAGCAACCAGTTGCCGATGCGGAGCTTTGATATTTAACATATGAAGAAAGTTGCCATTTGTGTTCGTATCCTAACGAGTTCGCCGTAATTTTTATAAAAATCAATTCAACTGAACCATCCTGGTCGGCAAACACGACTATAAAGTCAAATCTCCTGGTAATCGTTTAGTTGATACCATGTTGTTTGCTTAGTAAAACCTGCTTGGCCAGTCAGTCTAATATGGCGGAATTAGTGGACTCTGTAGAGTACAGTAGGCTGGGCTGGTAACTTTACCCGGTTATGAAATACCAAAGGCCCTCGGTCGATTAATCATAGATCGAAAGGCTAGAGTATTGAGCATATAATATCCAAGTGGGTTCAACTGCCATGGACTCTTCCAAGTTTATATTTCGATATTTCGTTTAATTTATTTCATCTCTTAAAACCTTCGCGAGAACATCTAAAATGGTAAGCTGAAACAAGGTTGCCTCTTTCACATAACCAATATACAACAGTAAGATTTTGGATAGGTCAATTAGGCCACTAACCTAATCTAAATAATTATTTAGATTAGGCTAGTGGCATCGGAATTTTTATGCGCATGCTCACCTTCAGACAGCTAACCATTTATAACTTTCTAAACTCTAAGCTGAAGCCATTTTGAAGATTTTAACGGATACAGTGTTCCCTATACAATTTACCATAAGCGGAACATAGATCAAACCTTTAATTTAGCCTTGAGTTCAGCCACTTCCGCGGGTAGTTTGCTTTGAACCGACTTGGCTTCATCAGCCTGTTGCCGAACATAAGTATTTTCAAGTTCTAAAAGGTAGATCTGCTGCTGGAGGCTCTTGATATATTCTACTTCCAGAGATTTTGATGTATCCTGGGTTTTGTAAAGTTCACTGACCAAAAAGTTAGAATATAGATAAGACTCACTTTCTCAAAACATCCATATTGTTGGGTTTGCTTCCAAAATTATTTTTCTCATGAACATCTGCAACAGGTTGCGCACGTTGCATTTCTTCTCCATCAACTTTTTTTTTCCTTGAAGGGGCGTTTCGTAACTTATCCAGTTTTTCACGCAGTATTGTGGTGTAAGCGTGCTTAACAGTCAAAGTGTTCGCAAAGGTTTTCTTGCGCAGGTAGTTTCACTGTATGAAAACCGACTGAGAATGAACCAATTTTGAAATAATGCATTGCATTTGTCACCGAAGATACTTAAAAAGAATTTTAAAATAGCAACTGATAGTTGTTAAACGTGCCTTAGGTTTTCTTCTACTTCACGGTCTGTTAAAAGGACGCGATGAGTTCCGGTCCATTGCCTTAATTAGTAAAGAAAAGACTTCGGGGATCTTACTAACCTAATTCTGAGTATTTTGTAAAGGCTACGTTATCCCATAGTACAAGTCAAATCCTAGCGGAATTTCGTTCATTTCCTGCATTTTTTCTCCTCTAAGCCTCAAATTGTAATACTTCTTATGTAAAGCTTTACCACATAGTCAACTTGTATAAACAAAAAAAGACTGACTAAGCCTACTTTTGCGTGCAGTCCCGAAGTCGATATTCAAAACGTACGAAGCGTGTGATCCAGAATTACTTATTGCGAAGACTAATTATGTTGCTAACTGTTATATAAGAACAAACAAAAAAGCAGTGATGGAGTACTTAGAACATGCGGTCTAATTTATATACATAAGGGCTATTTTAGTGGCTTTATGATTGCTTACTTTATGTAATCTACTTTATTTTTAGAAACATTGATAAAAACTGACGCTCCTCTTTCGCCACTCTTGAGGTTGAAACATTATCCATTTGATTTGGGTTCAAAGGTATCAAACATTTAGACCTCCACACTAGCAAAAAAACATTTATTACAGGTAGGAACTTAAATATCTTAATAACGGGACGGACGGGATACGGATCCCCGACTTCTATGAAATTTGTTTACAGGAAGGCCGATTGTTAAATCAGCAGTATTGCATGTTAAAAATTGATTTTAAAAAAGTTGAAAGTCACACTATGTATCGCTTAAGCCATCATAAACACAACAACATTGAAGAGGTTTTGGCTCCGGCTAAACTTGGATATGTAAAGATCGAAGACTGCATACCTCACATTTCATGTGACCTAGCTCGGGAAAAATCTAAATTTTAGTAAATAGTGCATTGGCTACTGTTACTATTGCTCATTCAGTTAAATCAAGGCCTAAAGTCTTTAAAGGAATGCGTTTTTCAAAACAATTTAATAAGACCAAATGGAGCATGTCACTGATGCTATGGTCCGTCGCGGATCAAGTCCATATGCATGCGCACGTTCTACCCTGAATTAGCAAAAGTAAAAGCGAGAAAGATTTTATAGTGGAAGATGGGAATCGTTGATCCGCTCATGTTATAAACTTGATATTTTTCAAAGAAGAAGGAGCGTATTTGACTATGTTTATTTTTACCAGACTGAAAACAGCATGCATGAACAAATATTTGCAAAATGTTGTCAGTGTCCTTTTTCAAGCTGTGACAACTTTGAATAGACTCAGAACGAAGCAACCAAAGAACTTCCGAATAAGGTTGTAATTAGTAATTTTATTGGTAACATGGTCAGCCTGTCAATTTCATTAATTGTGAATATAAATAAGCAGCGTGGAACGGAAAAATTCACACATGGGCAGAATGATAAAGCTTCGCTTCGTAAAACCCTACACAATGTTCCACTATTAGCCGAGAAAAGCTGGATTGCATCTGCAGGAGGCCAAAACGCAAGCCAGTTTTCATTTTATAAAACTGGTCAATATCTTTGTTCATGAAATAAGCAGTATGGTTTTACATATTTTATCTTGAAAGGTTTGATTTGTAATATGGGCATAGAAGGCGTTAACGTGCGTAGCAAATTTGCCAAAAGGCAAATCAAGAGGATGTTCGTGACGAACAAATTAAAGAAAGAATATTCATTTACATCGAGAAGAATTTTTTTGCTTAAAAAGGCACTAAACGAAGTCGAGCAGATGCCACAATTTCAAGGATTAATTATCCTGTTCATCTTTGAAACGAAGTGTGGTTTCGGAAAACAGCTCTTATCTTCACTGTGATCTCCAACCTATTTTATTTATGTCTGTGGTCTTAATTGGGCTCAAAACTAATTTTGTATTTTTCCTAAGGTTAAGAAAAAATAAGATGAAGAACCATTCAATGAAGGGGAAGTTTAACTTTTCAGTTTAGTGCTTTGGACAAATCATAACCAATGGGTCTTGTACATGTCTGAGAGAGGATTCAAAACAGTAAAAACACTATGCGTTTTAATTATTACCTAGTTCTAACTTATCCCTTGTTATTTATATTGCTCCTTTTAGAGTAATTTTTAGAGTGCGAAGGTATGCAAGTGAAAATACCCGAGCTTTCGGTATTTTTGGTTTACGGCAAAGAGGTATGTCACAGCTAGAAAATACTAAAGTATAAACGAAACTTTGTCCTATTTAAAAAAGGTCATTAAATTGCTTAGAAACCTAGTATGTGGAGTTGGCTAAATTCTGCATTATAAGGCGATCGAAGTATGACATCTAAAAATTTCAGGTGTTACGTGAACGAAGTATTAAATGGGTGCAAATACACATTTCGATCGAGAAGTTACATAGTAACTATGAAATACTCATCATTTCGCACACTTTGACAGTGCTTTGTGTATCAAGCGTTTTGCTCATTTTTAAATAAAATATAAACGCCGAATGTAATAAACTAATGTTTTAAAAGGTTTTTATGGAAAACGGAAACTTTGACATAGGTCTGCGTTACATATATATAAGAAGGTATAGTTAACTTAACTGTAGACCGTATGAAAACGGTATTTTCACACTTCTGCTCAGAATGCTTTGAAACGGAAGATAAATACAAAAATCATAAATTAAGCGCTCGATTCCTGACTCATAACAAAAGATATAACTAAGCAAACATGAAAATGTGTTTAATTGCGCAATTTATTTCACTGTTGAAGGTGCCAAATGATTATTTAATAAATTTGAGCACTTTATACCTCTTACATTGATTGCCGAATCTTAATTGAATTGTGATTTCATGAGAATACCAACCCCCTAGATTCTCGAAGAAAATAAAAAATCTTGAAAGTTCTCCAAGTATACTGCTGCGATCGACATGCTAATAATAAGTTTAATTTATGATTATCAGGAACTTTTATCATCACCAATGTGATGAAATCTGATTTGTATTACAAACTGTCCCATTCACACAGAAGATTGTTCTTTATATCTTAAATGCAAGACACTACTAAATGGGGGAATTCGCGGTGACATATTCATGGGGTTTTGTGGATGGCCGTGTTCGCGTAGTCAGAGCAGGAAAAGGCGAACAAACATCAATGAAATCCGTTTGATGCTTCAAAATTTTTTAATAATATTAAAAAATATCTTGGGTGAATATTGCCTACTATTTAAATTAAGGAAAAATTTATATCCAAAAAAAGTATGCGACTGGCAAAAGTACAATATATTAATATACAAAAATTTATGCTGATCGCATACTTAAATCACCAAATAATTTAGTTCATAGCATCAATTCAGAGAATTTGACCTGAAAGATTGTACTCATTCGAGTAAAGACTGCGGAATATGGTGGATAAAACCACAAACCCATAATAAAAAACAGCTGATGGAAAATAATTCCATTCTTTTTGATTTAAAAAAGCCTTAAACAACTCTTTTTTATTAATAGTGTAAGAAACTGCTAGCAATTCGTCATTTTATATGAAGAGCAAACATTCAGGATCAGTGTTTGATGCTGTATGTATTATATAATACATAAAAATATATTATACTATACAGGCCATTTTCCCTAACACGTAGGAACTAAGTAGTAAATTTAAAAAGTGGAGGACTAAAGAAGGAAACTGCTCTTTGAGAAAAAAGTTACGGAGAATACATCTCAGAATTCGGAACCTTCGTACGATAACGTAGTTTGTTGAATTGGTTTTAAAAATGTTTAGTATTACATTTGGCTGATTTAAACAGTAAAGCATTTTCAAGGTCAGAATAGGAAGAATGAGGAAATGTACCTTGATTTACAATTTCATCGCAAGATAACTAATTGTATTATTTCTCTGTCAGAATAAAATTAAAAACAAAGTGGCCGTTGGCACACAGCAACGACTGAGTTTAGATGGTTAGTGAATAATTTTTCTGGAAAACGTGACGGAAAATCAATTGAATATATCAAATTCAAAATGACAATACTGTACATATTTTCCAAGTTTCTACTTTATTGAAAGCTGAATACTTAAAATTCGTCCAGCTGAGGGAGTAATGGATAGTTGGAAAGGATGAGTAAGCAATAGAGGCCTCTCCATTTTTAACCTCTGATCAAGGGTTACATTGGTTTCTTCGTCGAAATCCACTATATCGAGCTTTCCTAAACGAACTTTTTAAAATTCATTGATGGAAATAGGCATGGGCCTGTGAATACCCTGTGAGTAAAATTAAATTTGGTATACAGAGAAACCGTGTGGGTTGCAAAAGTACAAAAGGCGATCATAAAATATGACAAGTGGTGCGTGACTCTCGAGGGTTAATATAAATTCCTCATCGCTCAGGCTCGTCTGAGAATTCCAAGCAACAATCCAATCCTTTCACAATGCGGAATTTCTGCAGGAGTTCACCACGCATTTGCCTATAACTCAAAGGGAACAGATCGAGATTCATTAGGTGGGTTGGATATGACACGGAGCTTTGACTCCTAACCATTGCGGTGGCGTTCCTCTGTACTCTTTCGAGGAAGTTCTGATCTTGAACTGTCCAGAGTTTCAGGCTTGAACAGCGAATTCCAAATGAGGCCCAATGAATGTTCCAAAGTCTTAGCGAAGAGATCTTCATCGAAATCCAAAAAGGCTAGTCTGATGGCATGCAGCACCGCGATTGCACTCTTCGCCAGTTTCGAGCAGTGAGAGCATGGTTTTAGTGTAGTGGTCGCCAGCACACTAAGGTCCTTTTTGGTTTCCACGTCTTTATAGGCTTCACGGTTAAGAAAGTAGCTTCTACTCTCGGCAGATCTGGATGGGTTGCTTAAGCGAAGTATTGTACACTTTTCGACGTTGAACCGCAAAGGCCAATGATTCGAACATTCCTCCAACCGAGTTAGATTGATCTGTAGTTTATCTTCGTAAGCAGGGCTCTGGATTACATTCCAGATTTTAATGTGGTCGGCAAACATTGCTGCTTCACAGTCCAGATTCCTGACACAATCGTCCACGTATATTCAAAACAGTATTGGCCCTAGTACTGAACCCTGAGGAACCCCACTCTCTCTCGACCGCAGCATAAATTGACCTCTCTTCACCGATGCACACAACCTGGCGCTGACCCACGAGGAAGTTTTCTATCCACTTGAGGAGGTTACCTCTGATTCCAATTCGTTCTAGCTCGTACAGCAGTCTCTCGTGCGGCACAGTATCGAAGACCTTTTGAAAGTCTATGAAGGCGATGTGAACCGCGTGTCTATCTTCAAGTGCTTGGATCCACCTCTGGAGCGAAACAGCAAATTTGTTGTGCAGGATCTTCCTTTTCTGAACCCGTGTTGACAGCTTTATAACAAATTATGAGTCTCCAGGAATTTCACCGATTCGCTCTTGATGATCATTTCCATAATCTTGCCAAGGATGCATGTCAAGCTTATGAGCCTGTAGTTTTTCAGTGACGCCCGACTACCCCTTTTGTACAAGGGAGTGATATGTGCCAGCTTACAATCGATAGGAAGTGTTCCAGAGTCAAATAACTTTCCAAAGAGCACTGACAGAGGTGTGGAAAATTCATTGGCGAGTTCTTTCATAAGCTCGGAGCCAGTTTCTAAGTCAGGGAACGCATCGCATCATTTGTAGCGGATATGAGTTATAGATCGCAGGCTACGTTAATAAATCAGCTAGCTTCTTGCTGAACAGTTTTCAGGTAAATATATATTTAAATGGCTTGGGGTCGAGTGAATTAAGAGATTGTAGGCAGACTTTTTGTTTGCTGACGTTATTTTTGCTCTGGATTTACGCCTTATTATAATTTTCAACTTTGATATATCATGCTTTATTGCTATTGGATTACTTATCGGTCTTAAAAGTTTCTATTGTAATATAAGTTACCATCAGCCGTAGTTTGCATTTTTCAAACGCACGCCTTCAATCTTATTTGGCTAGCAGTATGTCCATTTATGATTAAGTTAATTGCCAAATTGCCCTTGATTCCCTTTTTTCCTTCCTTTTTGAATGATATTTCGGAATATCAAATAAATTTTAATACACAATTTGCGTACTTTGCGCAGACAGCTCGAGGCCCCAATTAGGTAGGAGTCAGGGATACGCATTTTTTGAGACCTCTTAAAAATAAGTTGTTGAATAGGCGTAAATGTGGACCCCTCTCAGCAAAATAAAGAGTAATTGAGCAATATCGGTTTTTAATCACATGGTGCTACCGTGTTAGTGTCTAACCGGCATTGCTATCGGGGATAAGATGGTTTGGGACAAAATTATAGTATCAGATCTTAGGGAATGTTTTTGCATACTAATCTGTGTATAAGCTAACATTCCTGATTGCATTTATTATTCAAAACAGTCATGTTCTGTAGCGTTCTACAAGGATGACACCGGCAGCACTGTCCGTTGTGCATGTGCTCTAACTATTTTCGCAATGTATATTTGCTTTCTTTTGGAAAAAAAATGTTCGCTCTAGTGGGAAATTTTAAACCACTTACCACTGGTGTATGCCTTTTAGAACGCCACGTGCTGTAATTTCGCTTCCAGTAAGCCTTTTAACTATAAAAACGTGCAGTCCTCCATATTTCTGGTTTGAGAGCATGGCAATGGGAATTGATCATAATATTAGAACGATCGTTGACACCTTCCAATTCTAACTGACATTTTCTTTACGTTTGTTGCTTGGATTTGAGTGATAAATAACTAAATAATAAGTAAATTGCTATATTCAGCGCTCAGAGTGCACTACCAAAACAAATGATACACTGAGTAAGATGGTAACATTGACAATATGGACAACATTGCTTTGAGTGAATGGCCAGATATGCAGTAGATTTAGAAATCATGTAACACAAAGCAAACAAATGTTTTCACGTCCAACAGCGAGTTTGAGTTTTGCATACATGCTCTGGATAATAATATCCCAAACTGTCACTGGAAATGTTCGGTAAAATGTCAGCCCAAAACCAAATAGTGAATAAATTCTGAAATCCAAAGTGAGAGGAGAGATCATAGAAGCCTGTTTTTGAAAAAAAACGTCAGTGCAATTAACCTATTTCACGAAGTTATGCAAAAATAGCAGGGTATGTTAGTCCTCAGGCTCAAATGAAACTATAATGGAAGATCAGCACGTGAGAACAAATGGTAATTAAGGTCTGTCGGGGAGGTAAGTTTGCGGCAGACCTAGGGTGAACCCGACAATGCAGGTAAGGCCTTGACCTCTTAGTAACTGAAACGGAACATTGACAAGAGATAGTGGCAAGCGCATTGGTGCGGTTCACATCATGCGCGTCAATAGGACCAAGATTATTTGTGTACAAGATGGGTAAGAGAGGAAAGTGTGTTTCCTGAAGCACAATATGCATGGACTGAAAAGGTCGGAATTTCTGATGAGAGGTCTTGACAAGCAAAATAACTGGCTTAGAGTGAGGGAGTGGTGACTGCCCGCGGTAAGGTTGAGACGGTTTCCTTTATTCCTAATGTTCCCTTCTCGTAGGCATGGAGAAAGCTGCTCGCAAAGGATGAGGACCTTAAAATGTTAATCGAGTCACTGATAAGATAAAGGCGCAGCCTGTGGTTGAAAGCTGAGAGACTTTTTGACGATTCCATATCAATTTGCAGGTCAATCCAGAGAAAGGTATAGCTGGAAGCAATTAACGTAGAGCGCTTGAAGGTTGAGTATTTGGGAGGAGCTATATGTAATTAGTTAAGAAGTTCGTAGGTTTTATGGGCAAATAAATGACTTAAGGGCTGAAATCCTGTAATCTCCTAGGTGAGCACCCTCCTCTAGCATTTTCCATATACCCAATCGCATCCGACATGACAACGAGCCGGTGGCTCAATGTATAGGGCGGTTTATTTCTAACCAATAGTTCGCGGGTTCAAGACTCAGGAGGTTGCAACAAATGCGGTTGGGTATGGCTGGTTGCTAATGGCTAATAAACCAGAAATGACCATTCCAGTTTCTCTTGGCTTTTTTCGGTACAGGTATCAAGTCTATCATATTGGCCGCTGAGCTGCTGGTGGTGGGGCTCAAAAATGAGCCCCAGGGCGCAATCCGGACAAGTGCCTCATGGCGCGATCACTGTTAGCCCCTCTCCTGATAAAACAAATAAGGAAAATATTATGAATTCACTTGGAAAAAAAACTTTCAGATGAAAAGCGGAGACGCCCAGACCGTTAGGATTCGTGTTAAGTGTCTTCTCTTAATTTTCGGAAACAAAATATATGTTCATTAAAACAACTCAGTTAATAAAACGGCATAAGTACAAACTGTAAAATAACAATTTGGTTCAATCTCTGTTTATCGCTACGCTCAACCGCCGCATCGGGGAACTGATCGCTTTGGACAGATGACTGGTGTATAGTGGAGAGAAGATAAAGTGACCTGGACTCTGTAGACTTCGTCCCTATGGCAATTCGGCGCACATTTCTTACTATATACAACCTGATCTGCTGAAATCTATCAGGATGCCATGAAACCCATGGCTTTGGAGACTTCCATCCGATGGGCTGTCTGGGTTCTCCTTTCAGGATGGTGATTCATGCTGCACCACCTTATTTTTAATGTGGCATCCTCGGCATCAACACCCAGATGAGATCAATGCTACCCCTTTACTGTTTCTGCGTGGAACGGGAGTGTGTGACAAGCATAGAACGGTTGCTTTGCCTTGTCAGCCACTACACCCGCTCCAGCCTCCAGTCTTGGGAACCATGCATTGACGCCGGTCCTATATGAGTGAGAAGGGTGTAGGGGTACTAGTTAGGGGTATCACTACACAGATAGCATTTGGTCGCTCCATTTGTCTCGAACAGGTGGTGAATGCTCCTGTGGCCGTCTCAAACTGATACCCAGCTATCACCTGTGGCTCCTCGAAGCTGGTTCTTCCCAGTGGCCACACCCCGGGCAACCGCCACGACCGGCGGGCTAAACCAGGTGAGGGTCTCTGGTGTTGTGTGTGTCTTCATACCCGGTACGTCTGCTCCCTTCCCCCTGTTCTTGCTCTCTCCCGTCTTCCCTGCCATTCCTCCTCTCTTTTTTCCACCCCACTCCCCTTCTACTTCTCCTCCACCCCATCTTCTCTCTTCCTCTTCTTACTCGTGCTTCTACCCCTCCTCTTCTCCCTCTATCCTCACCCTTCCCGCCTTCTTCACGGTTGAAAAGACCTACGGCGAGGGTGACATGCAATCACGAAGGTGGCCCAGGTGAATCGGTCGTTCTCTCACTAACCCAAATCGTGACCCATAGTGGAGTTCGTTAGCTGTCTGGGTAACTAAGCATCCCTATTTAGGGATAGCACTGCTTACCCTCTCGCGGGGGAGGGAGCTAGAAAAGGTGCCCTAAACAAATGCTGGGTCTCACGCCAGCTGCGGCAGACCGTGGCTAGCAGACTACAATTAGATGCGGTCGAAAAACTCTAAACAATATTATCAAAAACTCCTCTCCCAATCCCCCCCCAACCGTACCCTTCGGGGTACTCTCCGGGAAGCTCGGTGAGTCCACTCACGCTAGCAGCCTGGAATGTTCGTTCCCTTTTAGACAATCGGAAGAGCAACCGGCTGGAACGGAGGACGGTGCTAGTCGCTCCGAACTGGCGTGCTACAAGGTTGACATTGCTGCTCTCAGCGAGATCCGATTCTCTGAACGGGATCAGCTGGAGGAGGTGGGTGCCGGCTACACCTTCTTCTGGAGCGGCCGACCAAAGGCAAAACGACGCGACGCTGGTGTCACCTTTGCCATTCGGAACGGCATCGTGGGACGTTGGCCCTGTCTGCCACAGGGTATCAATGATCGCCTTATGAGCCTCCGCCTGCCTCTTCGGGGAGACAAGTTCGCCACCATCATCAGTGCCTACGCTCCCCCAATGATGAGCTCTGATGCGGCAAAGGACAAATCCTACGAGGAGCTACACTCCTTCTTGGCGACTGTACCAAAGGCGAATAAGTTAATTGTCCTTGGTGACTTTAACGCCCACGTTGGCACAGACCGTGCCTCGTGGAGAAGAGTGCTGGGTCCTTATGGTCTCGCTGGTATCAATGACAATGTTCTCCTACGCCTACGAACCCACGCTGAACACCACTTATTCTGACCAACACCTTCTTCCGCCTCTCAAAGCGACAGAAAGTGACCTGGGTACATCCTCGATCGAGACACTGGCACCTCTTGGACTATGTTCTCGTACGGAGGCGAGATAAACAGGACGTGCTGGTGACAAAGGTAATCCCCGATGCCAATGGATGGACGGATCACCGCCTCGTCATCTCCAAGATGAGGGTCCGTCTGCAATCCCGCAGGAACCCCCAAGGTAAGCGACCACAAGGCAAGTTGAATACTGTTTTGTTGAATGTGCCTGCTCACCATCTACATTTCAGCAACAAACTGGCCAACCGTCTAGCCAACCTTCCAGTCACCGACGTGGACAGCTCTGTGGAGAACCGCTGGTGTCAGCTGAGAGACACCATCCAATCAACTGCCCTGGATGTCCTCGGCCACGCACTTCATCAGCACCAAGACTGGTTCAATGACAACGACGCAGCTGTCAACGCTCTGCTCGTCGAGAAGAACCAGTTACACAAAGCCTTCATCGATCGCCCTACAGCTGCAAACAAAACAGCCTTCTACCGAAGTCACCGTCTTGTAAAGCAACGGCTGCGGTAGATCCAGGATGCCTGGATGATGCGCAAAGACGAGGAAATCCAAGGGTACGCGAACCGAAACGAATGGACGAACTTCTTCGCCGTCACCAAGGCTGTCTACGGACCTCCCGTCAAAGGCGCTGTCCCTCTTCTCAGTGCCGACGGCAGGACGTTGCTCACTAAGAAGACGCAAATCCTGACGTGATGGGCAGAATACTTTCAAAGCGTTCTCAACCAGCCCTCCACCATCTCCGACGCCGCCATCGATCACCTGCCTGAAGTGGAAATCAACGCCGGCCTTGATCTCCCGCCCTCTCTCCAAGAAACCATCAGAGCCGTGCAGCAACTCTCCAGCGGGAAAGCACCTGGCTCGGACACGATCTCTGCTGAGATTTACAAGCATGGTGGACCCCAGCTGATGAATCGACTCACAGTGCTATTCCAGGAGATGTGGCACCAAGGACAAGTCCCTCAGGATTTCAAAGACGCCACCATTGTCCACCTCTATAAGAAGAAAGGGAACCGCCAAGTCTGCGACAACCACCGAGGAATTTCGCTACTGGACATCGCTGGAAAGATCTTTGCCCGCATTCTCCTCAACCGCTTGAACGCTAACCTAAAGCAAAGACTGCTCCCGGAAAGCCCATGCGGCTTCCGACGACACAGAGGAACAATTGACATGATCATCGCTGCTCGCCAGCTGCAATAGAAGTGCCAAGAGATGCGGACTCACCTTTACATTACTTTTGTAGATCTGATGAAAGCCTTTGACACGGGAATCGCGATAGGCTGTGGATAATCATGCAGAAATTCGGTTGACCTGAACGGTTCACGCATATGGTACGTCAGCTTCACGATGGGATGATGGCGCGCGTTGCTGACAACGGGACAGTATCTGAAGCATTCGCAGTGACCAAAGGAGTGGAGCAGGGCTGCGTCCTTGCACCTACCCTCTTCAGCATTGTGTTATCTGCCATGTTAATGGATGCCTACCGTGACGAACGCCCCGGGATCCGCATCGCCTACCTTATGGACGGCCGACTCCTCAACCAACGACGGATGCACTTCCGCTCGCGTGTCTCCACAGCCACAATCCACGAACTTCTTTTCGCTAACGACTGCGCACTCAATACAACGACAGAAGAGGAAATGCAAAGGAGCCTGGACCTCTTCGCTGCCGCCTATGACAACTTCGAACTTCGCATCAACATTGAGAAAACGGTTGTGATGCATCAACCGTCGCCCAACACTCTACACCGCAGCTCACAGCAATGTCAATGGAGACCAACTGAAATCTGTGGATACCTTCACGTACCTGGGCAGCAATCTCTCCCGCAGCACCAAAGTCGATGATGAGATCGCCCATCGGATCGCCAAAGCCAGCCAAGCCTTTGGACGCATGCAAAATGTGGTCTGGAATCGACATGTTCTCCACCTCAGCACCAAACTCAAGATGTAAAAAGCTGTCATATTGCAGACGGTGCTGTATGGAGCGCAGACGTGGACGATCTACCAAAAGCAGGCGCGGAAGCTCAACCACTTCCATCTCAGCTGTCTCCGCAGAATATTAAAGCTGAGTTGGCAAGACAGGATACCGAACACGGAAGTGCTAGAACGAACAGGCATTCTCCGCATTTACGCTCAGTTGAAACAACTGCAACTGCGCTGGAGCGGTCACCTTGTGCGGATGGACAACGGAAGGCTACCCAAACGACTCTTCTATGGAGATGTCGCCATGTGTTCTCGTCGAATGGGGGTCAAGTATGCTGCTACAAAGACACTCTGAAGACCTCCCTGAAGCAATTACAGATCAAATCGGAGTCCTGGGAGGACCTTGCCCGGAATCGATCGGCTTGGAGGAGAACAGTAAAGACAGGGGCAGCAATCTACGAAGCCAACAGGATCGCCGCTGCCAAGACCAAAAGAGCAGCACAAAATTCAACAGCGCCCCGGACCAACATCGCCAATGCCCAGACCCTTCCAACATGCCCACGCTGTCACCGCACCTTCCGTGCGCGAATCGGCCTAGTCGGACATCTTCGGACGCAATGCGCCAACAATCCTACAATTCAAAATTCTACGTCAACTTCTGCCAACCCTCCTTCAGACTCCCGCACCCTCACCCCTGGCATCAATTCCATTAGTCCCACCATCATCGAGACCACATCCCAATGCTCAGCAGTGTTACCTTCACCACCACCACCGCCGCCGCCACTACCACCACCACCATCAGCGATGGGGACTCTCTCCTAAACTGTCCTCATTGCAACCGCACATTCACCTCACGCATTGGCCTGGTCGGTCACTTGCGAATCCATCGTACAGAGACTGGTGAACCAGTGCCTGGAGCTCCAACACCTAGCAGAGATCGCCGCCTCCACTGACCTCACTGTCCTCGCGCATTCACTCATCGCATGGGCCTATTCGGTCACATGTGCATAATGACAGCGGAATTCACCGCAATGCCGACAACACCGATACCCCATACATACCTTCCGCTCCAGCCATTCTTAACGCCACCGCCACCCCCACTACCAGGAATGACACTCCCAGCATCTTCCGATTTTCCTGCCCACACTGCGCCCGCAAATTCAACTCACGCATCGGCTTGATCATTCACCTGTGATTCCATCGCATGGAGGCTGTCGAACCAGCGCATGGAGCTCCGACATACAGTCGACGTGCCTGCCTCCACTGCCCTCACTGCTCAGGACACATGAGCATTCAAAAAAACCAGCGGTAAGCCACCGGAAGCTAAGTTACATCAGTGCACACTACATACACCAATTCACGACAACACCCTCACAATCACCATGTACCTGAGTATATCACGGTTTCCTAGAAGCCGTGGCTTGGAAGGTCGCCAAGCTGACGCTTACACCAAACCACGCCGTCGGCCCAGTATATGTGCTGTGTGTGTCGAGTGGCTGACCAGTGGACTGGGAGTCAGACGGCGATGGCTCCTCCATATCCCCTGAGTAAGTAAATCCTGGTGTGTGCGTTATGGGGCCCAGGTCGTGCTGGGGCGCGCGAAGACGGGTACGCCGACCCGTCAGCCAATGTGCCCACTCCCACATCATAAAAAACTGACTGGCTCGGATGGTGGTCTGATTGTGGGGGTGGGGGAGAGAGTGAGGTCAACAACTCAGCGCATTTTCCTCACTATAAACAATCTGCCGCGCTTGAAACTATCACGGTGCACTTAAAGCCGTGGCTTGGAAGGTTACCAACTGACGGGATAACTCGGACCACGTGGTCAGCCCAATGTGTGTTTTGTGTGGAGTGGCTTACTGGCGGACTGAGAGTCAGGCTGCAATGGCTCCTTTTTAATGTGGCCTTTATGGCACTCCCATTCCGTGGGATCCGAGCCAGGTGTGGTGGTACACCCAGGGGCGGCCCCGGCCGCACCAGCCACCTGCGTCCTCTCCCATCTCCGGTCTTCTTGGCTCTGTCTTGATACCGGGCTCAGGTGGCGGAGGAGGAGAGAGTGCGGTAGCTGCAGCGCAAGGCTACTATCACTTAAAAATAATTCACGCGCAAGTCCCCGTCCCTGCAAAACCCTTCCGTGGAGCATACGGTGGACATCGTCGAAATCGACGGTCGAACTATCGTGTATATGTGTGAGTGAGGTGCAGTAAAATTCGACTGTCATTAAAAATTACTTCACAATCAAGTCACCTTCCCTGCACACATTATGCTGTGGGACACACGATGACATCGTCGTTCGCAACTGTTGAGCAGTCAGTCATATTATAGGAGCCTGATGATTTTGTTTTCGACATTGATTAGTTTATTCTCACATTCTGCGACCTCAATGTATTCAACGTTCCGGGCGATGTCTCTGTACTCCTCTTTGAGTATTTTTGATAGATAATCAGGAGTGATATGACTGAATACACAACTGACGGTTCGACCATCGAGTTTTGATGACAATGTCCACCGCGCGCTTCACAGGAGGCGTGAAGCGAGAGGTGTTGCGTACATGTTAATTATTTTTAAATGATAGTCGAATCGCACTCAATTTACCGTTCTCTCTCTATCTTCCCTAACCTGCCCGTGTCTGGTGTCAAGATAGCGTCAAGAAGACCAGAGGCGGGATCGGGCGCACCTGTATCCGCAAAACCCACCTTCAAATAGAGCATCAAATTTTTTCTTCAGATCTCTGTCGCACACTTTTGAAGTTAAGCTAAATGCTGTTTAGTGCGCATTCCTACTAACTAGGAGTAAAAACGGTAACATCTGACTTTTTATAGAGCAATGCTGTTATTGTATTTACAAATAAACGTATCCTCCTCAGCATCCCCTTCTCCTGATGACGGCTTCCCCAGTTTTAAAAATTATGGATATCCCAAGCGCACTACTATCGAAATAAATTTTCAGCCGTCGGATCGCTGCATGACATGCCTAGTATAGGTCCCCATGTGTGACCTGCTCAAAATGTATAAAAAGGTGCAAACTAAGTCTTCGATGTGATTGTCGTATCCTTGCAGATAAAAAGGTAGCTGACAACCAAATACGATCGGGTATACGGACAGTCACCTTCATTGATGGTGCTTTGTATTTCGTAGTGAACACGAGCAGCTGCGCTATCGGCCATCCCTTGTCTAAAAATCTCAAGGCTCTATGGACTCCATGGGCAACGCTTGAGTATTGGGCGTCTGATCTGTTTCACAAACGCGGTGTGACCTGCAATCAGTTATTTTCGGATGCCAGTAAAAACCGCACTTGGTAAAAAGGACTGCTTATGTAGCAAGTAGTTTGCCATTTATTTTTGGTGACCATATAAATTCAAATATATTTGATAAAAAATGCACAAAATATTCTTTCTTGTATTAATTTGGACGCAAATCTCTTCTTCTTAAAAGTTAAACGCGAAGAAACGGTATCATTTGGTATCTTTTTAAGACCGTGCAATATCTATTCGAATGGCATCGTATCTGTCCGTTTAAAAATGTTCCTTATAACGTATGCAACATAGACCACCTCCATTGCACAATTTTGGGTTCGACCGTCGTATCCGACGAGGACCACCGTGTACCCCACAGTAAGGTTGCGCAGGAACAGTGGCTGGCGCGTGAATTAAATCGTGTGAAATTAGACTTGCGCTGTATCTACCACACTCTCTCTCCCCCTCCCCCATTGCGACCCCGTTTCATGGCCAAGTCAAGAAGACGGGAGGAGATAGAAGGCACAGGTGACTGGCGCGGCCGGATCCGCCCCTAAGCGATTGCAATACATGACTCGGAATGGGAGTGTCATAAAGGCCACCTTTTGAAGGAGCCATTGCAGTCTTACTCTCAGACCACCAATCGGTCACTCCACAAAATCGCACCTTGGGCTCATTGTGCAGTCCGAGCTCTCTTGTCAGTTGGCAGCCTTCCAAATCTCCGTTTTAGTGCATCGCGATGGTTTCAGGCAACACAGGAGCCACATGGAGAAGGAACCAATGATCATACTTTCCTCTTGAGTAAGAGGTACAGATTGTGGACAGGCGTTGTGTGATTTTGGGCATTCTCAGGTGTGGTTTACGTACCGGCGAGCGGAAGAGTAGTTATGTAGTATAACTGGCGGTATTCTATCGTAGGGTGACATGGAGTTGCATTCGGCCTAGTGCGAACATGCAATGAGAGAATATACATGGACAATGGGGACAGTTGAGGCGGGTACGGTAGGTGTAAGTTATTGCTCTTGCCACTGATGCGCCAGTATATGTTATATGGATTCGCAAGTAATCGACCAGGTCAATGCGTGAGGTAAATTTCAAGAACAATGACGACAGGTTGAGATCGTATCGCCATTTCTAGTGGTAGAGTAGCGGTTTTGAAGATGGCAGTCAGGGGGGCTCAGCGGGCGTGGGAGTGGGACAGGTGGTGTCGGCGTTGGTCGTCACAGTGACCGACGCGGGGGTTGCGGCAGGGAAAATGATGCCGGTGATCGAGGGCAGTGGGGCATCAGCATTTTGATAATTGGTGGTGGGGAGTGGTCATCAGCACTGACGCCATGGGGTTCGAGGTAGGAGTGGCAGGAGGGGACGCTCTTGGCTGTAGAAGTTTATGTCGTGGGATTTGTGTTGTATTGTGTCTAAAGATTTCCGACGAGGCCGATGCTCGCGTAGGATGTGAGTTGGCGGTGTGGGCATGTTGAGAGGGGTTGGGAATTGGTGTTGTGGGTCGGAGGCACTTGTAACTTGTAAGCCAACTTTTGGCTTTGGCGGCTGCGATCCAGTTTTCTTCGGAGATTGCCGCGCGAATCTTCGTTGTACTTCCCCACGCCGGTTGGTCTCCGGCGAGGTCCTCCCAGGTCTCCGTATTGATTTGCAGTTCTTCAGAGATTTCCTCAAATTGCGCTTCAGGGTGCACTTGTAGCATTTTCTTTGTTTTCCTTTTAAGCGAATATTCGTAACGGCATCTCCGCAGAAGAGTCGGTTGTGAGTCACTCCGAGTGGTCGCTTTATCATAGTTGCAGTTGCCTCAACATGGCGTGGATGCTAGGGATTCCAGGTCATTTCAGAATGCCCGTGTCCGAAATCCTGTCCAGCTATTTAAAGTTCAGAATTCTGTGTTATCTCTGAGATGGAATCGGTTCAACTTCCTGACTTTGTTGGAGTAGACGATCCAGGTCCCCGATCTGTACAGGAATGTTGTCAAGGCGACGGCCTTTTACATCTTCAATTTGGTGTGTAGTTGGAGACTATGGCGATTCTACATGGAAGCAGCCAGCCCTGGCTGGCTTTGGAGATCCGATGAAAAACCTCTTCGCTGAGTCTTGCGTTGCTTAACAGTGTGCGTCCACAGTCTTGAGTTGGATGCCGTTGAAACTGACCCGGGGAGCGTTGTATTTCATGTTGACTGACGGTTGTTGAATGACTTCTGTTTTAACCGTGTTAATTGAAAGTCCGAAATAAGCGCAGCCGGTGGCGAAGGGGTCCATGCTCCTTTCCATGTCCTCTTCCGTCATCGTAATGACTGCATAGTAGTCCACGTAGAGCAGATCGCGGACTATAGTTGGAGATACAGTCGTTCAGACCTGCATGCGCCGGCTATTGTGCTGGTATCTGTCAGTCCTGTAGGCTGTGTCCCAGGGTATTCATAAATGTAGACGTCCATCAGCATGGCAGAGGCCATAAGACTGCAGATATTGGGAGTGAGTACGTAGCGCTGCATCACTCCGCAGGTCAGAAGCGTAGCGCCATCGGACCTGAGCGGTGGTGTGGTTTCCTTGATGCAGGAGCAGTTGATGGCCTTTATTGCCTTGAAGAAGTGTTTCATTTCGTTACGGTGTGCATGCTCTTGGATTTCCTCAAACTTGCGAGCCATCCAGGTGTCCTGCATCTCCCGCAGCCGTTACCATACAAGGCGACAGCATCTGAAGAAGGCTAATGGGCAAGAAATGGCCATTCCAGTCTCCCGTGTCTGTGCCGGCAATATTCATCTGCATATTCCACTACCAGCCGCTGCGCGGCTGCTGGCGGGGCTCGAGAGTGAGCCTAAAGGCAGAGCGGATCGAGGGAGTTCTGTAAGCGATCGGTGAGCGTTCTTCGACTAAGGCTGCGTTGTTGTTCATGTAGGCTGTGTTTAGTCAGTTCTTTTCAGCTAGTAATAATAATAAGGATTGTATTTAATGCCGGCTTACAGGCATTATCAGACGAAATATGCAGTGGGGATGAGGCTAGCAGTGAAACAAAACGCCTGAATATCTACATTATTAGTGTTTTTTCTTAACTTTATGTTATTTAGGAGAAAAAACTGCTGCCTGTGGGATAATGGCCGTTCAGATCGGGGGAGAGCTAACACAAGTTCAGTTTTTTGCAGTCTCTCTGTCTTTTTTAGGAACCGGGATTCTGCTCCCGGCAAGAGTTCATCCGTGGACGGTTGCTCGCTGTCTGCCGAATAAGTCACCGAGTGAAGGCTGCAGAGACGGCGCTATTGCCCTCAAGGTTCAGCCTGGGATCGGGCTCAGATGCCCCGCGCTCCGTCGAACCGGAAAACAGATTCTACCGTGTCGGAATCCAGAATTCTTGGAAGCTGTTATGAATGCAAAAAACTAATAATAGTTCTTTAATCAAAGAATAACTTCGCTGATGTCAGCGTAATTGTTGTCAAACCAGTCCTGGTGTTGATGGCGTGTGCGCCCGAGGACGGTAAGGGCGGTGGACTGCATGATGTTCCGTAGTTGAGACTAATGTGCTTCCGTGGGGGTGTTATCACCTGGAGTCTGCAGATCCTCCAGTTTCTGTCTTAATGGTCCGCTGAAATCAAAGCAGTGAGCAGGCAACTTTAGAAAAAGGTATTTTCACTAACCTGGTTGTCACTTACTTTGGGGTCCTCGGTGCTCTATCCAGCCATCTGATTCATGGATTGCATGGGTCACCAGCCCGCTTTTTGATCTTGATTCCGGAAAAGAACATACTCTAGCAGCTGTCAGCGCCCCGATCGGGGTGCATCTATATGGCCTTCTGTCACGTCGGAAGGCAGAGGAAGGTGGTGGTCAGAAGAAGACGATGTTGCGCGCCGGTTCGCAGAAGAATGAGGTCGTTATCTTTACAGCCACGAAAACCGTAGAGACCCAACATGCCCTGTCAGGCAGTGTGGTTCTACTTATATAATCCTCGGTACTTAATCAGCCTCAGACGTAGTCTAGCACGCCGTAGCGGTGTAGAAACACGGCAATTATGACATTCTTTCCTCTGCGGCATTCAAACAGCCCTCATTTTCACCTGGTAAATTTTGAGTGGGAACCGGGCCGTGTGCTGTACGCGTGGACGAATTAGCAAGCTTTGTCAGCCACTGCACAGGAGTCCACCTCCGATTGCCATGAATTTTTTTCTTGCGGCTGAACATTGTGGGTAAAAGGGAAAAGAGTGTGACAGGTGCTGTGCAAGTCACTGCTTTTAGGCCTGAGGGAATAGCTGCAACATATCGGGAAAAGCGCTAGTTTGGGTATCATTTACGTGACGTCTGAGAATCGTTTAACGTCACCTATTCGAGACCAAAATTCCTGTTGGTGAATGGGCGCAAGAGGGTTGCGATGGAGGGAATCGAACCACATGGATTAGAAATTATCATGAGCACATGAGCTACTGAGGGAGGTATATTAGCGCTGCAAGAGGAGCTCAATTCTAACTTTTTCACGGTAATAAGATGAAGGGAGCAAATAATGAAAAAAAACTAGGATCGAAAAGGCCCTAAAATTTCAAGCAGGAAGCAGCCAGGAGTATTACACTTTTTAAATATATTAGAAGGTTCGAGGAGACCATGGTATGACATGACATAGAAGAAGTTAGATATCCTTTCACTTGCCCTATACATTATCTTCTCAATCGCATAGACACATTTTGAATTTTCCTTATATGAAACGGTTCAGACAGTAGACTAAACCATAAATGCAACGACAGATCGGATTCAAATTAATCGGATTTGAAACACTTTTTTAAATCAAAATCTTTCTTGTCGCCGATTATAACATTTAATGAAGACCTAAGTTGCAAAGAAATAAATAAAATAAAGTACACTGTTGTTCATCTTTCGATCAAATTTATTCAACTTCATACGGGCACCGAAAATTAATACCAAACTACTTGCTCCATAAGCAGTCATTTTAACCAAGTGAAGTTTTTAATGGCATCCGAAAATAACTGCATTCAAACGACGGCGTTTTGAGGTATTAGAAATATTACGGGATTAGGCTGTATGATGATAAATAGTACAACACCACTTACGTGATTCTTTGTAATCAAAAACTTATTTCAGAATTTTACTTAACATTTCATGAAATCCTTAATTACAACAACTATCTGCAGCATCCATAAGTAGATTGGGGTAGTTGATGTGGCGTGGCGAATCTGCCACATGGTGCAAGACAACTGTGAATCCTGTTCTACTTTGTTCCTTTCAGTAGTCTCGATTTCGTTACGAAATTTCACAGAGTAATGTTTAACGAGATGAAGCTAATTACTATCACAGCGAAAGAAGTCGCTGTTACAAACTAAAAGCGATAGCTCGGAATATATCCTCAACCATTTTCCCTGCTGGCATCGCTTTTCAACATCATTTCCAATGGGCTGACTTTTGAGACAAAATGTTTTATACAGAAAAATTAAATCTGCAGTTATTTTGACGAAGTATCTCCTATCAAACGTAGGCTGATTGAAGATAACTTAACTCTAAATCTTCCGTCTCTCTCCTCCTCCTCCTCCTTTTTGACTGCTTTAAATTATGTTAAGTGTGATCAACTGGTAAACGGTCATTTTGTTGATTTCTCTCTTCCCGGAGTCTCCGGTGGTACTTAGGCGTCTAAGTGCTGAGAATGTATCATCATGCCACGTACCTAATATCAGGAGAAGACAGAACACGCCTGAGGGAATTTATTGTTCACAGAGGCAGCGGTGACCACTTGCCAAGTCGGGGGCTAGTATTGACCGCCTCCATTCATGCTTGCGAGCGATGGCTGGCAGCTGCCTCAAGGGGTTTGTTGAGCATGCTAAACATATTTTCCAGTTGGTATGTGTTTATTAACCGAGAAGTGGTGCATCTAATGGCCCATATTGCGTCGACCGAAAGGTGGCATGGGACATGAATGGCCGCAACCACCTGGACGCACGCGTGTCCGAGGTGACATCCATCGAGTGGCTGTAGGTTATTGCTACAGTACATCAAATGGACTTACTATAATCAGGCTGCACAAGTCGGTCTTATGCGCACAGAAGGACCTTGTACACGCTACACGCATACCGTGGTCAAAGATCCACTGTCTGCACGCAACTTTATGTGCCCTCCCACTTCCCCCGTCCTGACATTAACTCGTTATGGCCCTCACTGCCTCTTATTACTCCTCTCCACCCCCTACCCCTAATCCGACGTCCAGACTGGGTGTCAGGACGGACTTTAATCGATTTATCTTATGTTTAATATGTTGTACTCTACCACTTATTGGCCTGATGTGAATTTAACGAAAGTCAATGTAGGCTTGTAGATTAATCTTCTGAATCCTTTCATAGGAATTTTTGTACCTATACCTATCATGTGCAAACACCTTTCGGGGAAGTGTCGTATGCATTGCCCACTAAAAGAACAATTTGCAACAGCCTTTCAAAAGAAAGAATCATGGAGACGGGGAGAGATAGGACGGTCGATATTGAAGCAGAGAAACTTCAGAAAGTGGGATAAGATTTATTTCGCTACAACATCTAAAGCTTCTTACGGGTCCAATATGGCGTTCATAGCTCGCTAACCGTCGATCTTGGAGAACAAGATAAAGAGGCATCGAGAAATTGCCGAGCTTTCTGTCTACTGTCAACAAGTCAGATTAGCTTTGGAAAATTTCTCTAAGTTTGACTGCAAATTTCGTTTAATGCATCATTCAACATTTCTAGGCAATCCCTTATTGTACATATGACGTATTTCACTTACACAGCGTGTTTCCGTATGCTTGATCACCCACCTTTTCTCTCATATATACTTGCCTTTGCGCTGACTCAGAAAAGTGGTATTTACATTGTACTCTTTTTTACGAGGCACGCAATAGCTTTCTTATTACTGTGGGACATCCGGTTGCCTATGCTGCCACCGAAACCCAAGTCCCACATCAGACGACTGACCGTCTCGGGCAGCGAACTGCTGCATGGTGGAGGAAACAGAGAGTGCGAACGACCCTGGAGACTCCGTCTCCACAAAATTTCAGCGTACATTCCTAATTATAAATCGGGTGGACTCGAATCTATCAAGGTGAGCTAAAAGCCGTGGCTTGGAAGGCTGCCAGCTAAGGAGATAGTTCGATCCTCCTCTCAGGACAGAAAGTCAGGCTGCAATGGCTCCTTCTTACTGTGCCGTCTATAGTATTCCCATTCAGAAGGGACCAAAGCCGACCAACTCCGGTTTTTCTGAAAATCTAATCAATCTTGCGTGAACAAAGCGTGTGTGGTACGCGTAGACCGGTTGCGTAGCTCTTTCAGCAATTGTACCCGCTCCCGGTTCTGGTCATTTTAACTCTGCCTTGACATCAGGCCCAAATGGGCGAGGGAGGAGAGAGTGCGGCAGGTGCTGTTAAGTCGAATATCACTATAAACTAATTCACGTAAGCACCTTACTGTGGGGTACACGGTTGACCCCATTGGCAACTAGGATCGACTTTCTGTGCTGAGTAGATCTTCTGTGGAAGAAAATACTCTGTCAGGCACCAAAAAGGGCTGTTTTTTATTGTGCAATCAGTTGAGTATTCATGATACGACAATGTCATCGATGTTCTCACTTATCGGCGACTTGTACTACGTTAGTCTGTATGGTAACTGGGCGCTCACCGATCTCCTTACCGGACATACTCATCCCGTTCTGTTTCTGGGTTCATTCTCAAGGTCGGCCAACAGTCGCACAGTGGCTAGCATTATAGGCAGAATAATATTACCTTGTATTTGTCGGTGAAGCTACTATACTTAGTTAATATATCCTAATACATTCAAGTACTAGGCGAATTGCTTCCGAGGCGCTCACTTCCCGTAATTGTTTTACTGCGGGCGGCACGGGTTGAAAGTCACACTCACGGCTCTATCTGACTCATGACCATAACAACCCAAGAGTGGATATGACTTCACACTGCTACCACTATCCTGTTTGGAGGCATGCAATCTGCACGTGCGTCTACTTTGCCTGTCCAGCTTCGCCGAATAACAACGTCCAAAAGCCTGCCGGCGGTGTTTGTTATGCTTCACCCCGTGGTCATGGCTCACGCTTTTGCTCCATTTGTGAACCAACCGCAGAAGCAAGCACGCTAGTGGCTCGTCCAATCAAATGCTCGTGCTGTCACGCACTCACAGATGACTGCACACTACAACTCACTGCCTCGCCAGCAAAATACTTGCGGCAGCTTGCCAAGTGCACGCAGTACAGTTCCTAGCACACATCGACCTCCGGCGTCAGCTACTTAGCGGGATGGGATTTTGCTGCAGAAATTCTTCACTGTCAGAAATCGACTGTTGTTACAAGCTGCGTGGTTATTGTTCGCAGTTATACGACGCTCTATATATTCACGGAGGCCGTTTTTGATGTCGCTGCATAAAGCGCTCTCTAAGGGAGCCAATTAGACCCGTCAACACTGCCGACTTAAACAGCACCCCTGTGATTATGTGTACTAATGCTATTTTCAGATCCGCTAAAATGAATCGTTTCTTGCTTTAGCTGAAAAAGAAAATTAAAAATAATCATTATTTTTAGCTCTTTAAATGGGGTTCTCGTTTCGTTATTGATACAGTCGTAAATACAAAATATATATTAACATGACAAGCGAACATTTTCGTTATCTTGCTGATAGGAAAAGAGAACGCTCCAAACTGACCCATTTTCCAACCCAATATGATTTGAGAAAAAAGACTTTGCTGAAAGGGAGCTTACAATTATCGGATTATCATCAGTTCTCTCTTTAAAATGTAAGCCCCCGTAATCGAAAAGCCGGGCATTTTGATACAATCTCAAGCTTCTCTTAAAAAGTCATATTTTGTCCAACCGTTAACATGTCTTGGAAATGAAAAGCAATGACTGAACTGTTGGGGGTGGATAACTTCCTACGACGAGTCAGCCTCGCGGAAAAGAAGGTGCATGCGCTCCTGCGCTGCATGCCATGATCGTGCACCAGACAACGTCAAATACTAGCTGGTTCCACAGTCCCCCTCAGATCTGATTGGTCCATGTCCGCGAGAAGTCGCTCGGCTCTCCTCCATCTTCCTCTTAAAGTCGATTGGACAGAATATGACCTATCTAAACGGGACGCTATACAGACACGCAGCATTTCGTGTCAGTTTTTTGGAATGGACTTTTTCACTTGGCTGATCGCGTTCTCGTCCTCTGCCGCGTTGGGGTTGGGACAAACGTCGATCAGGCATACGCTTCGTGCGCCATCTAAGTACCAGGCCGGGTCATAAAAATTTGCGACGCAGTTTCCCACTTATGATGGCTGACGAGTATGCTGACTTGAAGCAGATGCTGCAGCAGCAGCTGAAGCTAATCGAGGCTCTCATCGTTAAGCTATCCAACTCATCCACGGGACAATCGAGTGCCGCTAGTGGTTCACAATCCGTCGATCACATTACCGACAGCATAACTGAATTCCTGTATGACCCGCAGACCCATATCACCTTTGATTCCTGGTACAAACGATACGAGGATTTGTTATCTGTCAATCTGGCTGCCAAGGACGGTGAATGGAAGGTGCGACTCCTACATCGCAAACTGGGCCCTGCCGAGCACGAAAGCTATGCTAACTTTATCCTTCCCAAGAAACCACGAGAAATCACTTTCGCGGACATGATAAAGACGCCCCAGCTTTTTGGCGAACAGTCGTCCCTGTTCAACACTCGATTCCAGTGCTTCCAACTGTGTAAACGGGAAGCCGACGATTTCATCTAGTACGCGGGCATTGCCAATCGCGTGTGGGCGTTTTCAGTTCGAGTCTCTCATAGAAGACCAGTTTAACTGCCTCATATTTATCTGCGGCCTCCATTCCCCCCAAGGATGCTGACATCCGGACACGTCTCCTGTCCCAAGTGCAACAGAACAGCTCAGTCACACTCCAAGAGCTGACTGTGGAGTGTCAAGCATTGATTAACCTCAAACACGATTCCGCTACGATCCAAGGCGTTCCCACTTCTTGCTCAGTCCGCACGGTCGTAGCCACCAAACCACACCCCGTAATGCGGCCCAAGCAAGCACCCAAGGCGAAATCACCGTCATTTCCTTGGCGGTACTATGTCAAGTGGCATTTTTATCGGGAATGCACATTCCGCCAACATCGTTGCCAAAACTGTAACCAGGTGGGGCCCCTGTGCTGAGTTCTGCAAACACCATCAATTCCTGGAAGCAAGACTGCCCCCGCCAATTCGAAGTCCAAGCGCCGTTTCCGTTCAAAACATATGCCCAAACCCCACTCCGTTGGAGCTTCCCGGAGCCTACTGGCCCCTTTCCAGCTCAATGCGGCTGATCGCAGGAAGTTTATTGATATTTTTCTCAATGGTCACGCAGTCTGCCCACAGCTGGACACTGCTTTAGACATCAGTATCCTCTCTGGGAGACTTTTGCAGTCACTTGGTAGTCTCACGATGCCGCAGACTACAAGCGTGTGTGGTGGTCTCGTCCGGCTAATTTGGCAACTGCAATTATGTGCGTATTTCCGCGTCACAACCATCACTACGATCTGCTTCGTCATCAAGTCCAATCTCACCAAGGACATTCTCCAACGGTTCACTTCAATGTTCCAAGATGGCTTGGGTCTTTGCACTAACACTCAAGCAGTGCTGCACCTGCGTCCTGGAAGTCAACCAGTCTTCCATCCGAAGAGACCAGTTCCCTATGCAACCTTGCCTCTTGTCGATGCTGAACTTAAGCGTCTGGAGGAACTGGGAGTTCTAATACCTGTGTCCTACTCCACCTGGGCTGTTCCAATCGTTGTGGTTAAAAAGCCAAATGGCTCGACCCGTACTTGTGCTGACTTTTCCACTGGTCTCAATGTCGATTTGACGACGAACTGCTATCCACTGCCGGTCCCTGCTGAATGGTGGCACTTGCTTTGCCAAGTTAGACCTGGCCGATGCGTACTTGCAGATCAAAGTCACTCCAGAGTCGCGCGAATTGTTGAAGATAAACACTCACCGCGGTCTGTTCCAATACACCAGGCTGCCCTTTGGTGTCAAGACCGCCCCGGCCCTGTTTCAGCAAACGATGAACGCAATGCTCTCCGGCATTCCCGGTACAGCTGTGTACCTGGACGAAATTATTATCGTGGGTCACTCTCCAGCTGAACTCCAAGAACGAGTGTGTGCAGTACTCGATAGCGTGCAGGAATATGGCTTCTACCTGAGGTCCGACAAGTCTCAATTCTTCCTCGAGTCAATCAAGTACCTCGGATTAATCTTTAACGCCACTTTTCACCTTCCAGCTCCCAAAAATATTTGTACCATTCAACGAATGCCTGCACCCAAGGACTTATCACAACTTCGTTCGTTCCTGGACTTGATCAGCTACTAGAGCGTCTTCCTACCGTCGCTGCAGGACTTACGAGCCCCGCTCAACCAACTGCTGCAGAAGGATGCTCACTGGTGCTGGTTCCCTGACTGGGAAAACGCCTTTGTCTAGCTGAAGTCGATACTGAGTTCAGATCTGCTGCTCATACACTTTGACCCGACTCTGCCGATCATCGTTGCTGCAGGCGCATCCAATCATGGAGTTAGTGCTGTCATCTAGCACACTGAAAGTCGATCATGCACGCATCCCGCACGTTAACTCCTGTGGAGAATGACTATGTCCAAATCGAGAAAGAAGCATTAGCTATCATCTTTGCCGGCAAGAAGTTCCACAAGCTGCTGTATGGTTGTCATTTCACTTTGTTGACAGACCATAAACCGTTGCTCTCAATCTTCGGTTCGAAGAAGAGCATTCCGGTCTATTCAGCCAGCCGACTTCAACGATGGGCAACTATTCTTCTCGGTCACAATTTTGATATTCGCTACTGCCTCACTAATGACTTTGGTCAGGCTGGCGCCCTTTCCCGCCTCATGTCATCATCCTGAACCTGGAGAAGACACCTTGATTGCTGTCATTTCGATTGAGAACAATGTGCACCGTTAGCTTTCAGACGCCATACGACATCCGGCGCGCTACCGATCAGGCTCACATTCTCTGCCAAGCTATCGCCTACTTGCAGACCAGATGGCCAACCACTGCTCTCACTGGCAATCTTCACCTTCTTTTCCCGCGTCGAGCATCGCTATCGGTAGTTGAATCCTGCCTCATGTTTGTGGGCCGTGTGGTGATTCCTTCTTCACTTCGACCTGTTGTCCTACGCCAATTTCATGCTGTTCATCCTGGTACCAGTCGAATGAAGTCCATCACTCGCAGTTTTGTCTACTGGCCGGGCATTGAAAGTGACATCAACGACCTCAATCGACGTGGTCCTCGTTGTCAGCAAGTTGCCAATATGCTGTCTCGTCAACCGCCAGTGTCATGGCAAACACTGGATAGGCCTTGGTTACGTGTGCATGTAGATTTCGCTGACCCACTTGATGGAGTGTCATACCTAATATCGGTCAAAGCCTACTCCAAGTGGCCCAAGATTGCGCCACTGAATCCGACAACGACATCTGCCACTATCGCTGTCCTACGACGCATTTTCAGCCAACATGGCCTACCGGATGTTCTGGTTTCGGATAATGGCTCCCAGTTTACCTCATCGACATTTGAGGATTTCTGCCGCCAGCACAACATCCATCATCCTCACTCTCCGCCTTACCACCCCCAGTCTAACGGTCAGGCGGAGCGTTTTTTCGGCACACTCTAGAAAGCCATCTTGAAAGCTCGTGGGGAGGTGACCACGGACGAGATCATCCAGGCATTCCTGTTTTCTTACCGGACTTCTCCGAACCCAGCGTCCCCATTGGTGTTCCTCCTGCCGAGGCTTCGATGTGTCGGAAACTACTTACAAAGTTAAATGCGCTGGTTCCTACCTAAGTACCGTCCGCGCAGCCAAATTTATCCGTCTCTCCCAGCAAGCTTCCCATCGGAACGCCTGTCTTCGTTCGCGATTATCGAGCTGGTTTTCCCAACTGGATTGAGGCGACCGTAGCAGCACAAAGAGGCAGCATGCTTTCGACGTCTGCGTAGGTTACGACACCTGGGTTCGTCACCACAGCCAGATTCGGCGGCGGCATTGTAGTAAAGCAACCGAGCCCGAGGCATTGTCATCACCCCCCTCGACATCCTGTTGGATACTTTCGCCATTCCTACCGATCACCCGGTCGCCGAACCCAACGCTGCACCTCCTTCAGATGTATCACTGTCAGTATCAGTCGCTGGCTCCGTGCCTTCCGGACGCAAACCGCTCCCAAGACGCCGGACCAACCAGCTGCGCCGAACAACGCAGCCTATACAAGTCAACCCGTATCAGAATCGGTACTTGAAGGCGTTGGGACTGTTTACATTCCCACAATGAGTCAGCCTCGCGGAAAAGCACGTGCGTGCGTCGCCCGCGCTACATGCCATGAACGTGCGCCCAACAGCGTCCCGTACTGGCTGTGGCCACAGTGTCCCCCTCAGATCCGATTGGTCCATGTCCGCGAGAAGTCACTAGGCTCTCCTCTATCTTCCTTTTAATATGGATTGGACAGAATATGACCAATGTGAACGGGACGCTCTACAGACGCGCAGCCTTTCATGTTAGTTATGTGGAATTCACTTTTTCGCTTAGCTGATCGCGATCTTTTCCTCTACCGCATTGGGGTTTGGACAAACGTCGATCAGGCATACGCTTCGTGCGCTATCTAAGTACCAGACCGTGTTATAACATGAACAAAATCCAGTTGGGTTAAAAATGACGGAACAAAATATTATACTTAACCTTTGATATGAAATCTCATGTCACGCAGGAATTAATCGACGTTTCTCTTTCTGTGAGCTAAACTTCATTAGATTTAAATTACAGAACTTACTCGAAATTTGGACCAACTCTTTTATGGCAATGTCCGTGCGTCTCTTCTCCCCCCCCCCCCTCCTCCAGAATAAGGTTTTATCCGATATATTATCTTGGGGTCATCCCGGAGTGACTTCCGAGACCACTTAAGCCATTCACATCCAATGTCGCATAGAAATGGAGGAACAGTACACGGTTAGGTAGTTGTGGGGCACTAGTACATTGAATATCCTAACTACACCAAAAGGATGACATTTCGAACGTAGATTTCGATGAGGTCCACCGTAGGCCCCATAGCATGGGGACGCATAAGCGGTGGTCTGCACATGATTAAGTGTATAGTGATAGAAACCTTGCCCTGCATCTTATTCACTCTCTCCTCCCTCCAAATGTGTGCGATGTCATGAGTAAGTCTAGAAGACCGGAAGCGGAAGAGTTTACGGCTAGAACTGCCCGGTTCTGGTCCCATTGAGTGGAATTGCCATAGAGGGCAAATTCAAAAGGGTCCCTTGCAGCCCCACGCTCACTTCACCAGTCGGCCAATCTTCGCAAACACACATGATGCTAACTATGTGGTATGAATTGAATGGACAGTTGGCAACATGCCTAGGTTCGACTTTTAGCTCACCGTGATTGTACCAGTCGCGTCAGGCTGTTTGTAGTGAGGAATATGCGCTGAGAGTCAACCTCATTCACTCTGTCCTTTCCCATGCACCAGCAGATTGGCTGAGTCGGTCAATTAGCTGATGTGCTATCATCCCACAGGCAGCAGTTTTTCTCCCGAATAACATAAAGTTAGGAAAAATACGAATAATGATTTACCTCCAGAAGCTTTTCACTGCTGGCCTGATCCCCACTGCATATTTCGTCTGATATTGTCTATAAACCGGCATTAAATACAATTATTTATTTATTCATATCTGACAGACCTGTGGTGTGTGACGGTGCACGTGTTCCTTTGTGATTTCCGTACCGGTAAGGACATATGAGATGATGTGGTGCGATGAGCGATGTTCTAGCGCAGGTTGTTATGGTGCTGCATGTCGCCGAATAGGCCCATGCGCTGACCGAATGTACGTGGGCAGTTCGGATAGTGGGGACAGATGCGGTTATTGTACGTCGGGACTCCTGGCGCATGTGCCCCGGTAATAAGTGGTTCACTAGGTCGATACGTGAAGTGATTGTGTGCTTGCAAGGACAGGTTGGGATCGAGTCCCCATTGTTGGTGGTTGATTTGGGGGGGGGGGGGGGAGAGTTTATGGGACGTCGGAAATGAGCTCACTGGTGGTGGTTTTGGTTGTGGTCGTTGTCTTCTTCGCCGCTGGGGCTGTGACAGGAATGCTGGATGTGACGGTGACCGACGGCAGCAGGACATAGGAGTGTGAAAACTGGTGGTGGGGGTGGTCGTCATTGTGGACGCCATGGGGGTTGGGGTAGGTGTGACGATAAGAGCGTTTGTGGAGGCTGCAGTTGAGATCGTCCTGTTTTTGTTACATTGGATCTGGAGGTACCCCGTGAGGTCGATCCATGTGCGGAATTCTCGTTTGCAGCTTGAGCATGCTCAAGGGGGTTGGGTGTTGGCATTGTGAATCGGAGGCACTTGTTGCTTGCGAGTCTTCCAGACCGGTCGGTCCGAAGCCAGGTCCCCATTGTCTTCGATTTAATTATCAAAGGCTTCATAGCCTAGATTTGTGAAGCCACAGGCGAGAGTTGGGTGCCAGATGCGAAACGTTAAGGGTAGTCACCACCTGCACGAGGCAAATTATGTGACATACTGTAGCCCTAACGGTGGAACCCATACCGGCGTAGTCCTAAAGCCCAATAAACTGATAGTCACTTGGCGGAAGTGTGATCAATTTGCAGATGAGACGGCAACGATAATTTTCCAGTTACCACTGTAAACTTAACAAGAGGATGGTATGCGGCTTTCGAACAGCTGCTCCTGCTTTTGAACTAGTTCATTGTATTGCTTTTAATAAAGGCTACTCGTTGGGGTCTACATCACCCACTTCAAGCCAACTGATCTAACTGACACTGGGTTCGATTTACATTTTTGCGATGGTATCCTTTTTTATTAGTTCCTATTGCACAGTTCTCCGACTAAGGGTAAATGCATTTTTTATTCACAGTCAATAGTCATCAGATTCTGTTCAAAAATTTTTAAATTCTTTTCAGTTCTGTCTTGGAAGATTCAGTCATTCAAATAAGCTAATTTCACCAAACTACCAGCTTTCGTCTTAAGTAATGTCCTCATCCAAAAATAAATTTAAGAATTCGAATATGAAACAATTGCAAACATTCAATGGTGGGTATCACGGATTTGCGCATAAATATAAGTCAGCACCGGAAGCTGCGGTTTAAACTAGATTGAAGTTTTTGATTACTTTTGAATAGTAAAAATTCACTTTGAACAATCCTTCAACATTCTCAAGAGCAGCGGTCATCGCAGTGAACATTCACTCAGCCAATGAGGGCGCTACATAGACTCGAGGCATTTTGCCACCTAGAACGGGACTCTACAATGGCTGCTTCGGGCTTATTTGGCGCTGATATATGGTGCTGCCCGAACCCCGTGCCACTCACAGGTTTGAACTCGTCAGTTAATTTTTAGCGGCCCGACTCCGTACGCATGTTGCAAGGCTGAACCTCTCGCGACTACTTGTAGGTACACACCAGTGACGGCTAATCCTGGCTGTACAACTCGGCCAGTCATCTTCAAGATTGACTCACACATGGCTTCGTCACTGTCCCACACTTGGGACGTCGCACCCACGGTGCCGGATGTGCCCTCGTCAGGCTGCCAACTTCATCCAACCCACTCTCCGATAGTTTTTTACAGAATACACTATCCTCCCAACGGGCGTCCCCGTTCAATTCCTCTCATACGGAACCGGGCCAGAAGGTCGTAATGGCTATGATCTTCCCTAATAACTTCAGCTGCTGCACTAAATCTTCGCCATGAATTCGGTGTATTTCGGTGCGCAGCATGCTCATGTAACTATATATACTCCTTGTTATCATTTTCCTACTGATCCTCATAGCTCTTCACCTCTAAGAAATGCATTTTCGGAGAACATTTTCCAAATGCTGCACAGTGCAGATGATTCGACAAATTTTGCAATCTTTTATGTCTCTTTAGTCGATAGCATAAGCTAACCGCTTTGTAATTTGAATTCTCAGTTGATGCCCATCCGCTGCATTCTCACCAACTTTTAGCAATTTCATCCTTACCAAATCGATTTGGCATCTGTCTGTCTCCTGCTGTACATCAACGTATCGGCGAATAATTATAACATTCTTGACATGATTTCCGCCGGTCCTTTTCAAAAGTACAATCCATGTTTCATGTTAGTTTTTCCCAAATATTTGTTTGTATTTTAGCCCCAGTGATTGGAGAGTGCCTTTTTGAAGGATTTCGGAACTTTCGTCTCAAGCAACGCTCATTTTGCTACTTTTAAATCCCGCTTGTTTTATTACCCTCCCTTCTCAGCTTTAAACAGCGCACGTGGTCTTCGATCGAAGGTTAACAGTGGTCTCACTGCGACTCGCAGTTCTTAAATCAAGTTTAAGTAGGTGGTGCGATGTTATGCCTTTCTTTTGTTGAACAGGGAGTAATTTGGCCGTCTAGAATTTCCTATGCCCAGATTCCATCCAAATAAATAAGGCTCGGTATGGTAATCGGTTCCTGGCCATATTTACCTAGGGAATCATTTAGGGTAGCTAGCCAATAAGTGTGTGGTCTAACTTGCACTTTATGTACTCATCACAACATGGTTTTCAATAGATCTCCGAAATGATGAAAACCCCTGTAAAGGTAAACGAAGTAGTCGACAGAAGATTAGCCATCATTGTTCAAAAGTTAGACTGACGTTTACAACCAAGCATGCAGGCAATATCGAAAATTTGGCAACTGCCCGCGTACGATTTTAGAAAAAACAGTTTAATAACGTACGTTTTTTCCGTAAACCAATTTACATTTTAATTTCCATAGTCAGGATTCACAGAAAAACAAAGGGAACACCGAGGCGGATGCCCTAAGTATTATTTTGGCGCTCACTTGACCCCACTTTTTGATCCGCTGGTCGCAAGCTCCTCCGCTTTTTATGCTGTGGCTCCCTCTTGATTTTCTGTACGTTTACAATTATTTCGAGTACGCGTGCCTCAGTCTACATTTGTGCCACACGTCGACTCTGCTACATAGTACACCATGCTGAACTTTAAAGGCCGTAATATATACAGTCATACCTCACAAATGCTCATTTCTGGATACGCGAAATTTTCGCTGGAATGTGTTCAATTTATCCGTGATTTTCTCACTAATCTGCAAAACTTGCCTTAAAAAACCCTGTCAAATTGCTTATGCTTCGTTTCTTAAGGGATTTATAAATGTTCGTGTTTTCAACTGTAAGATCCGTGAGAAACAAATTGTCAATAAAATGCCAATGTTTCTTGGGGAAAATGAAAAACTTACAATAAATTAATTCGAACATTCGCTTTTCTACGGGAGCGATTGTTCTTATGTAACGTACTGTACCATGCCTTTACAAGATGTGACAACCATTTGCAAAGTTTACCGCATTTAGAACGATAATCGTTACATAAGTATTTTAAAAATATCGTAATTTATTTTCTATTTTGTAATAAAAATAAATGTTAACTTAAATTCAGTACAAAAAGTATAAATTTCCACTGCTGTTTATAGCAAATGCATACTGTATCGGGTTTGGGCCATGACTTACGCCCCATAACGACACACGATTGTGTGGAGTTTGAAGTACCTAATAACACAGCAGGTATCCCTATTTTAAAACGATAAATGGCTTAAAGTTAGTTATGGAGACATAGAGAACTCTCCATATGACTATGAAGAAAACAGCGCCTGCAGAGCAAACTAACTTGGTCCTTCGATCAGAACCCCAACCCATCGCACAAACCCTCACCCAAAGAAATCCCGACAGTAGAATCTCCTCTATTTCAAGAGGGGACTTCTGAGCAGCTGTAACTTTTTCGAATTCGCCATGCAATCAATTTCATTATTTTAAACCTACTGCACACCTCATCAGGAATTTTTATTAAATATTTCTACTCTACATGTGTGTTTTTGCGTTCACCTTTTCTTTCTTGCGGTCAGCACACATACACAGTTTTAAAACTTATTATTTCTCTGTAAGTCTCTAAATAACTCTAACTTGATTAACTACATGTATCCTCAACGTAGAGTACGTACATGTTTTCTTTATTTTGTTGGAGTGTACCTTTGTTATATGACTTCTGTGACATAGAAAGTTGACCAAGTTTGCCTTCCAGTCCATGACACAGAAAACAGCAGTCAATAAGTTTACAGTCCCATTCGGTACTTGGTTTTACCTTACCGAGGGTTCAAAATAAAACAACAGCTAATAAATTAATGTAGGCCAGCTGTTGAAGTATGCAGTTGCCATGCCGTTGCTGTGCGCCAACGGGCTTGTCAAGATTAATGGTTCCCACGCTCATCGCACGTGGTTGCATGTGGTGCGATAATGGCCCGCAGTCTAGTTACTGACTGTCTGATTTTGTCATCCGCTTGAGCTCTTGGGTTATTTGGCTCATTGGCATTGGCACCAGGAACAGTGGCCATCCGCGCGTTCTCCGCGTGGCTAACTACTTTACCCAGGTAAAGCCTCGGTACCAAAGATGGAGCAGGCAAGTTGCGCTGGTTGATTGATTGGGGGGCTGGAAAACTACGACTCTAGTGAGAATTTCGGCTTCATCAAACTTAAATGTGTGACCGTGTCTCGTAGAATGAGCTGCGACTTGGGAGGTGGTGTCGGTCCTCCTCACTGCTGCTGCGTGCTCGGCCATTCACATTAGGGGTAGTCCTACAGTTTCTCCGACAGAGTTGCTTTGTCCACAACTGCACCAGACCCGATAAACGACCCAAGATGTTTTTTTTGCCCTGGCAGAGGGTCTTTTGGCCTCATGATCTGGCGCCTTATGGTTGCCTCCGGTCCTTGTGCAACTCCAACGCCAAGGGTGTAAGAAGGCGGCTGACGGCTTCCAAGACATTCTTCACGTACGGTAGAGCTCGCAAAATTTGGAGCCGGTCAGATTTGGTCTCTCGTCTCGTTTGCGTAGGCACTTGCTGACGAAGTTGTGCGGGTAACCATTCGCTCTAAACACCCGTCGAAGATACTGTAATTAAGCAAACGAGTCTTCCGGTTCACTGCAGTGTATTTCCACACGCTGGTATAGTGCCCTTAAGCAACTGCGTTTGTGGCTCATTGGGTGGCTACTGTTGTAACTCCGTACTTGCATCGTGTTTGTCGTCTTCCTGAATACTTTGTTTTTTAAGCCACCACAATCTTTGTGGCAGACGAGGACATGAAGAAAGGCCAGCTGATTATTTTCCTCGTCCTCCATCGTAAGTTGTATGTCCGGGAAGACGGCGTTGAGATGTTCTTTGAATTCCAGCACCTAATCCCGTTCGATGAAGACGAAGGTGTCATCCACATACCGAGCCCAGAATTTTGGTCTGCAGTGTTGGAAAACCAGACTCCAATCTTTGAAAAGGCCTTAGTTATGAGTCCCGAAATCGGCGGCTCCATTGGCGTGTCTTTGACCTGCTCGTACATTGTTCCGTCAAACGTGAAGTATGTCTTAAGACAGAAATTCAGGAGTTGGAGGAATTGGGTGTGTCCAGTGCTGTGTCGCGTATCGCTCTCTGTCCGCGGACTCGTTCAGTCACCCTCTGCAGGAGCAGATTTGTACCGTTGTCGCCCATGAACAACATTTGGCCTTCTCTTGATCAATCATCTGATGTTACATGCGAAGGCTGGCGTGGCAATCTTTAAGGAGCCCTGAGCTCATTCTTCTGTCATGCTGAAGTACTGCTCGTTTCGCCAACTCCGTGTTTACCGCGGGCTTGTATGAAACACACTTCGGTGGCACGTTGTTGTCGAGGCACCTGCGCAGTGAAGTGGAATGTCCCATGTACCCTAGGGAACCGAGGTAGGTATGTAGGCGTCACCTCTATACGACTAAATCTGAGGTGCTATGCGGCTTTCAGAGCATAATTTCAAACATTCTGAAAAAACACTCAGATGTCGGTTTTGTTAAAAGTAAACTAGCAATCATTTTTCAGGTTATGATGTGTCCGTAACCGCTGATGAATGACCAGATGCATTAAGTCATCTTAACTTAAAGGATAAATTGGTAGAAAGATTCTAAAAAGCGATAGCCACGGGTCCTAAATTTTTGTTAACTTGAGTACCCTTATCGAAAATGTGCATCGCAACTCACGTTCAGGGGTTCAGCTACTGTTGAGTCCTTAGAAGTGCAATAATTTGAACCTCAAGACGTGGGAACGGCAGAGCTGTGTACTGTGTACTTTACCTCACTTCCATGTATCAGTAGTTGATGGGCTCCCTTGAGGCCGGAAATCTGCGTGAACTCCTTATGCTCTGCTGGAGGGACGCAGCTTAACTTCAGCAATGTTGCACTGTAAGTTGTTGAAGATACGACTTTTGTTCGTTGTTTGGACTTGTTACACAAACATGTAATTTTTTGCCAACTGAAAGTTTTGCGTGGACGCCTCAGATACAGGCGTAAACTTCTCTATCTATACCAGTGACAATCCGTGCGTATGCATTAGTATTCAGACACAAACTGCAAATAAGGCATTGCTGAGCTAACTTGAATACAAAAGAAAAGTACCAGAATTCCTCACTGATTATCTCCTGCCTGATAAAGCAAGTGGCCTTCAAGAATTTGCTGCAGAGTAGAACAATGCACTATGCAAAAGCCATAAGCAAAACGGTCAAGCCCGAACTCTTCATTTGAACCGCATTTTGAGAAAGGTCGCATGGCTGACTTGGGCGGTGAAGTTCCTCAGCGCCACCATTATGCGACAGGAAACTCTTCCCTGTGGCTTACCTTCAGGTGCTGACTAGGTCTATCGTTGTCTAGAGAATACGAAGTAGGTCAAAAGCGAGGAGATGGCAACGAGCGATCCCAGAAATTGTCCAACCAGCTGAAGGCATGTCCTTAGGTCCAGTACAATAACTAAACAGAAGATGAACTCTCTCGTCAGTCTGTTAACGTCACCTGAATACCTTAAATTTAAGGCGACAGAAGGGATTTTGGAACAGATATGTGCTTTGTCTGACTTAAGTTAATTTAAGAATTGCATTAAATTTAATGCATTTTCTGCGAACCCCAGCTGAAAGGTGAGGTAAGGCAACTGTTGCGAATGTCAGCTCTTCTTTTCACGAATGGCATTCCAATTGTCAGCGAAGTATGATTAAACTCGGCGTTATGTTTAGCGCTCGGATTGGAATGGCCTTAGTAAGACTGGTTGTGCTGAATTCTGGGGCCATGTCTACCGGCGGGATGGGAAGTGTGTTGGGATACTGATATGTGGCATTAACAAAAACTTCTCCATCACGGGTTCTTTGCCATAATCATTTCTATGGCAAAATTACTTCGGTGGTTAATTGCAAACTAACTTGTCCACACGCCAGAAAAGTGATAAACGTAGTCATCGAAAATTGCAAGCAGGGAAATATCACTTGTTTAACTCCTAAAACACTGTGTTGTCAGGATGAACAGAGGGCTCTGGCGTCCTGTCATCGTACAGGTAGCCGAGTGAAGTCCGATTCGTGTTTGGCACGCAAGAGATGGGGTTGGGGTGGAATTTGTGGTCAGTGACTGAGCTGCATGCACCATTCTGCCCCCTGGAAGGTGCCAGGGGAACGTAAAATGAATCCGAGTAAGCAAAATGCTTCATTTGAATACGAATACTACACTTTTATACTACAGAACTCCATAGAACATTGAGATACCACACATAACAATCAAGGTGTGGCACGATAACTCAATCTCTGGGATAAAGAACTAGGCTATGATCACTATTTTAAAATTGCCGAAGAAACATATAACTAATATTACGCACACCCGAATGAAAGTAATCAGGTCGGCGTCGCCCAGTCCAGGTTCTGGTATACCAAGAACCGGACGCCATTTGGCGACACACAAATTTCTAAACATTGGTTTTTATGCTTTTCGAGATAGGCTTTCCAAGATCGAAAGTTCGTACACGGTATTAGGGCGGTGGCCGGCAACTACGACGAACAGTTCACGTATCCCGAAAGATGCTTCTGGTTGACGTATGATGGCTGTTTTATCTCCAGATATGGTAATTGCGAAGAAAAGGTATGAGGGTGACAATTTATCTAACTTCCACTGTAGGTCTTCTTTCATAATGACGTCGAGCGGGCATTAGTCAGTGAACTTCAGATGTTTTTTTTATGTAATGCAGTCGGTAAGTTCAAGAGATGAAGGGCCGGTGCCTGAACGATCATGTCAGTATCAGTCTGACAACGTCGTGTGGAATGGTGAGCGAGAGGGAGCTGAGGCAAGCACAAAACCCTGCTACACTGTCAGTCGCGATGACTCTGAAGTTTTTTTCCGCCGGTAACGCGATCCCGCACGCCTCATTAGGTTGTGAAAGGCCTAAAATTTCAGGAACCATCAAAATTTCTGGCACGTTCCCTATCCGTTCACTGCGCAAAGATAATGGCTAGGAATTCACATCATCCGCCATCAGATGACAGGCGCTCGTGACATGCTAGAATGTGCACACCAACGGTAATTTATTCATCGGACATTGAGGGGATCTGGGTGGGGATTTTATTCCGCGCTATGAATCCAGTCAACCTACTCACGTCGTAACGCCACCAGCTATATAATAACACGATCTCGCAAATTACAGCTATCCACGCTGACAAGAAAACACAGCCGTTTACGAAAACAATGTGTTTGTGTGTGACTTATTCTGTACTTCTAATGGCTGTCAACCAATCGCTTTGTCTCGCGTAGAGCATTCTGACCGACGAGCGAGACGGCCGGGTATCTACTCTGCTTCCAGACAACGTAAGTCCTTCCTTCTGCACAGAATACACACTTCCTTCCAGTCCCCACGATCAAGGCCAAATTGACCGTGCTAGACAACATAACCTCAACGACGGTAAGAGAATGGAGAAAACTAAAAGTGGCAAAGTTAACAACACCCCAATCAGCCAATATTATTGGCCGAATTAGCCTGGTTGAGTACCTGAGGGTTCGCCGTCATAAATACAAATGCGATGCAAGTTAATATCGCCAGCTAGGTCCGAATATGACCCTACCAGCACTACAGTCCCCCGGTAAGACGGACCACAAAAAGCCAGTGGGTTTCTTCACCGTATTTAAGGTTTCTTGTGTCCCAAAATGGATAGGAAAGCTGTCCAAACTGAAGGGGGAGCGAACTGCGATGATTCCACCTCAATAATATCTCCGTGTAAAGCCGAAAAATGCGAGTATTCAAGAGATTTGGTATATTTTTCACGTGTAGCAGGCTAAGGGTGGGGGCAGAATACCCGGCAGGAAACTGCATCCGATATTACGTTTAGCCAACCCGTTGCTTCGGATTCCGGCGTGATTAAGACATGAAATTCTTAATTTTTCTTCACAGAATCCTCAATAAAGCCCAGCAATCGGTTTACGCGGCCAACTTGGAACCCTGCTGCGCAGTTTTGGCGATCGACCCAAAATAAGGTTTGTATGCAACAGAGAAGATAGTTTTCCAATAGTTCTATTAGGTGTCAGGCAGAAACGGCAAGTAAGTTGAACCTAACTTGGCAAATGCAAATTCGAGTAAAGGTGTGGATGTGCGTATTTGCGGCGGGAAACGACCTTCGCAGCATCCCGACGTCGTAAAAGGGTACATGGGAGGGGAAGAGTACCTTAAGAGAGGAAAACTATACAAACGTGTCCAAACATTCCTTAATAGAAGCAAACCCTCCAACAAAAGGCTAGATATCCAGTCGGTTGCTCACTCAGAACATCGCCTTTAGCAAGTGGACTGTATTTGAGACGGCCGAGCGTTTTGAAAATCACCACGCTGATTATTTGCCTGAAAAGACCCACGCATGTTCCCTCTGCCACGGCCGCCTAGAATTGCAAAGAGTACAATCAAAAAAAGATGAAGAACCGATGTTTTAAAAAATAGATAGATAGTGCACGGTATGCAAATAATTTTAATGCTACGAAAACAAAAGGCGATTTAATATCTCAATGGAGTATCTCAAAAATTAAAATTTATTATTGTTAAAGACAATAATGAGTTGTCAGTCCGCACCATGTAACCCTGTGATGGCTGCCCTTTTTGAAGAAGCATGCCTGACCTTGACTAAACAATGACAACAAAAATGTGCAGAGGACCTGTAGATGCATATACTTAAACGACTATGCGATACCGTAATTGTAATTGCAAATGCACACCATGTAATATAACAAGAAGGACTTGACGAAGTGATGGTCTCTTTTGACTGACGTCCTTATTCACATCCATCCCGCCGAGTTTAGCAAAAGAAGTCCTGTGAGCAGATCAAGGGCACTCACATGGTCTCCCCAATCTCCGGTTTAGTGACAGAATTGGTCCTACAAGAGCTGGAAAAGATCGCTTTCACCCGACAGTAGCCTCTCTTTTGGCGCCGTTGCGTAGACGACACATTTGTTGTCGTGAAGAGGAACATGTTGCAGCATTTCCATGATCGCCTTAACTCGATCTTTCCAGACAAACAATTCACGAAGAAAGAAGAAAAATAGCAGCAGCTCAACTTCCTTGATTTACTCGTCAGGCGAAGTCCCACCGGCGAAATAGAAACGGCTGTCTACAGGAGTGACGAACACTACACAGCTTCTCAATTTTAACAGCAACCATCCGGTGGCTTACAAACAAAGATGTGCGAGAACACTGTTCAAACGCATCCAGACTCATTGCAGCAACCCGGCGGAAAAAGCACGCGAGGCCCGTTACCTCCGCGACCAGTTTGTGCGGAACGGCTATCCGAAGGCGTTCATAAGCCGGTGCCTACGTGTTCGCCTGCGGAGGAACCAACCCGTACGGTATGGTATGCGATGCCACATATCAAGAACGTACCAGAAGCGACCGAGTGCATTGTTGCGGGACTTGGTGTCGGAATCGCACACCGACCCAAAGCTACCATGCACAGTAATGTCATGAGAAACAAGGACAGATTAAACCCGAATGAGCTGTCAGGAGCAGCGTATCGCATCCCGTGCCAAACTGTTCTTGTAACTACACAGGACAGGCTGGACGTATGCTTGGATCGCGCATACACGAGCATAAGCTTACTGTGAGACGGGGTGATAGTTTATCGCAAGTGGCTGCCCACACCTACGAAATGGGTCACGAGTTTAACTTCGCAGCCACAAAGATCATCGCCCATGCCAGCTGCAAGACAAGCCGATAATTGATTGAAGCCTGGGCCTCCGATGAGAACTTGGTCAATCGATTTGTCGATCTGGCGCCGGCATACAGGGCCCTGCGTAGTCACCTCCGGACTGGCGCGAATGGTGTCTGATTGGCCCCTGCCACCCCTATAAATGTTACTCGTTTATGTTGCTGTTTTATTTCTGACGATGGACTCCAGTAAGAGTTCGAAAGCTCAGACGAATAAAGTCATGATTTTGGTGAACGAACAACCTCCTTTTTCTTCTTCAATTATTACAAGGACTTGTTCAGTGGTACAAAAAAATGTCAGTGATAATCGAAAGGCTTTTTAAGACCGCGTTACTATTATTTAAGTTGATTTAGTCATGCCGGTTAAATCATCCTCCCTTACTTACTTACTTGATTACGGCTAATTGTAAAGGTGGATGGCAAAAGGGCTGAGGAAGGGTTTAGAGAACTTCGTATACAGGGTTTAAAATTGATAATTGAGTGTGCACAGTACTAAACGACAAAGCATATATCAACGACGGTCTGAAATGTCCCTGGTATCAATGCTATAAATCCGGGAAGAGGAAGAGTTATGTTCACAAGCGGTGTTTGGCTGTGCATGTGGGAAATGAGCAAGTTCTCTGAAGCTGACAAATCGAGCGTCCGAGAGGGCACACCTTTAATTAGACTTAGTTTTGGCGTAATTCATGATTCCTGTTCTGAAATGTTTGCGTAGCGCGGTCAAGTGCAGCAAAGAAACTTACCCACTTATACCAATTTCCGCGACGGTAAAACTTACAAATTCCAAACAGAAGAGCCGCGCCTAAACAATTTACGACATTTTATGATAAAATGAGGAAACATGTATCTTAGTAAGGCGTACCTCGAAAACCTGGTCCGGCACCACGTCCACGACCACCACGGAAGCCTCCGCGAGGGGGGCCCAACTACCATTTTCACGTCCGTATACGGGGCGTTGGCCATGATGATCTTGTGCGACTTCATCTTCGAGCACGCGAGATTTTGATGAGACAGTTTCCGTGGTAGATATTTGCTCGAAAACGGGTGATTGTGAGGGTGGAGACAATAACGGCTCCACGGCACTTCCACGAACGAGATCAGCCCAAGTCTTTGGTTTGGATGGTTTCACCTCCTCTTGATGGTGTTCCTCGCTGACTATGGCTGCCTTTGACGATGGTTCAGCAGGCGGTGCCGTCTTACCACGCTTTGCCTTAGATTTTTTTAGCGAGTCCGCAGGCTTCTCCGGTTGCTTGGCTCCCTCTGTATTTTCCAAAGAGGGCTGCATTTGCTCCGGATGCTGAGTGTCCTCAACTGGGGCCGGAGTTTGTTGAGTACCATGTGAAATCGGCTGAGTTACCGGCTCCGAATGTATAAATACTTCGTTTGGCTTGTCTGACCGTTTGGCAAGCATTTCAAATTGTTGTGGCAGAATTTCATGCTCACGACGAGTGGTCTCCAGTTGTCGCGATTGCTCACGCTGCGGTTGGTGCAGCGTTGGTTTAATGAGAGGAATGCCTTGAGGAATTTCTGAGTCCATGCGTGGCATCCGTTGATTATGATGTTGAATATTTTCATGGACTTGAGGGATAGCATGAGTCATAGAGATCGGCGGCTGCGGAACAAGAGAAGAGACCGCAGACGATGAAGACGGTCCAACATGCGAATCCTGAAATGCAGGGACAAGAAGTCTGGTTGCATCACGGTCACTGACATTTGTTGGCCAGGGTTGTTATAAATAGGATCCCGGTCAAAGTAATTTGTCAGCGATGAGATTTTGCTCACTTATATTACAGTTACCCCTACAAATGTTTAACAGATTATCGCCTAACTATGTCGGTTAAATATGCCAATAAATTAGCTGAGGTATCGAGATTGGCTGCAGCCAAAATATTTGGACAGTGACAGAAAGCAGATGGTCGAGCTTTTGGAATAAAACAACCTGATCACACTTTTCTTAAAGCCATCCATTCAGCAAAGCTAACTCACCAGTAAATAAAGGCAAAAGCTCACTTCCGTGTAGTAAAGAACAATCGCCACAAGGTTTATATGCATGGATATAGAGGGTTTCCAGGTATCCTACGGACATAAATATATTTGTTGACGTTTTATGATTGATAAGTACCGTCTACCCATTGAAGGGTTCAGTTCAGTTTTATTAACGGAAATATAGGCGAAGCCTTTGAGCTCCCCTATTGATGTCATTTTAGCTCCTATTGACGCGAATTAAATTATCAAGGAGCTAAGAAAGTTCCCCCATGGAAGGTACTCGTTTTGCAACAATAATGGCTTGAATAGCAATCACGGTTCCACTTTAGACTAACTGTATATGGATAAATTATTGAAAAATAGTAATGAAAAGGAAAGACGGTTTAGTTACACCTAAAATTATAGCGTATGGAACAGGTGCAAGAAATCATTTATTACTGGAAACTGGTAACTTTTAGCAATGAAAGCCATACAAAATGTCACCGGGTAAATAAGATGTAGGACGAAACAAATGTCTAGTAATGCTTCACACTAGCGTATGCTAAAGACTGCTAAATCGAAAAAAACGGTACACAGCATGGACTGAACCACGAAAGTGCGCAGCAAACAGTGTCAGCAAGCTACTGCGTAGGGTGAGAAATTTAAAAGTTACAATGCACCAAAGAATAGGAAAACAGGTTAAGTGCAGGCGCTGGGACAAGTTCTAACGGTCTACATTTAGAAAAGATAAAATTCAGTGAAAATAAAGAACAAAGCAAGGTAGTTTGATGATAGCCAAATAACACTATACACACTTAGGTTATGGGCTGGTAAATAACTAACCTGCAAAAAGTTAAAGTTGGTCTTTAGTGGGTTTAGAACGGTACTGAGTATCACGTCTGCTTCGGCATTATTGAGAAATTCATGTTCAGGCGCTCTGGATACTGGAGGTTCGATGTTCACGGGTTCTGGCTTGATCTGCCGAGGCTGTGTAACAGATGCATTTTGTTTTACGGGCGGCTCTGAAGCCCTTGGAGCGGTTTTTTTCTTTGGTATCACTGGTTCAGTAAACGGCATCGATAGCGCGTTCCTCACATCCAGATTAGAGAGCAAGTGCAGGCACAAGGTCCTGATGTCCTCAAATGTTTGTCCACGAAGTTTGCTCCCTTTTGCATTGGAAATGGGAACTGGGCGGCCAAGAGCTAAGCCAAGAAGAATCGACGCTTGCTCTTTGAACGCATTCGATTTCAGCAAGGCATCAAATTCTTCAGAAAATGCGGTCGAATCCTTTGGTTCCGGAAGCGGCATATTTATCATTTTCGTAAGGTTATCCAACATTATGAACTGCTGAGATGATGAAGCTTTAATTATGGCTGCTTTAACAATTGGGGACTGAAGCTTAGAAAGGAGTCCCCAAATAGCACATAGTCGCTGGAGCGAATCAACAGCGAATTCCTCGTTTCTGACTGAGGTCTCCTTTTCGTGCACTACGAAGGCCTCATCAAGCTTGACTTGTAGTTCAGCCAGACCATCAACCATTTCCTTAATTACAGTAACGCTGCAAGAGACCATATCATAGTCAAGCAGCGCTTTCTCCTGATCCGAGTTAAGAGTTTCTCCTTTGGCTCGCATTGAACTGTAGGTGTCTAATCTGAGCTGCGTACAATTAAATTATCCACATATTACCTTTCGCTTAAGAAGATTTCTCTGTTTTTTCTCTAAGTTACCGGCGAACTCCGCCAATAAACAACGCGGAGATAATTGCGAGGTCGCCATTTCCTACACAGCAAACACGCAGAGAGCAGCCCGATGTAGTGCCTTCGGCCTTGTTTGATTTATTAAAACAACAAGTGTATCACAGTAAAAATCATGTGTGCACATTTGATATTTTCAGACCCCTTTCAAAGTAAAATTCCTTGAAAACACAGCCATTTTTTCCATATTTTTCAACACTCTCACCGGGTGGTAAGTGAAGCAAACCCTAACGAGGAAGAGACTGGAAGAGCTTTAAGTGCTACAGTATATCGAGTGCTCCTGCATAGTTTGTGCAGTTACATTCGTGTACAAATTTCGGAGCTACACTATTTCTTAAATGTCAAGATAAGTGACCTTGCTTCTCATTTACAACTCCCATTGTATATACTGTTGTTTGCCACCACTTTGTTTGCGTGAATCGTAGGAACTTTACTAAATTTAAGGCGGTAAACAACTTCACAGTATGGTTTATGGAATTTGTATTACCACGCGTTTACTCAAGCATATTATACTTTCACTGTTAAATCAGAGTATTTATACCCTGAATACCCATCGGTCACTGATCGGGCGTAAATAATTTGACGGTTAATACACGTTAGTCCATGCACACTCGAGTAATTTTCCTAAATCACAGTTGATAAACAACCTATTCATCAATACGTGTTTCTGCCAAAGAGTGAAGCCTCAAGACAGACCATTTCTCCGTTGCAATTTTTCATCGGTTATCCCCTGGTGTTACCACAATCACGACTGACCGATGAAAGCAGCGTATCTGGATGACTGTCTGTTCCTAACCTTTTTTTCGATTTTCTCTAATAGCCCAAATTACTAGCAGATTACTCCAGTAGCCCAGATTACTAGCGCCAGCCCGGAACTCTATAAAATATTAACTCTTAACCCTATTGGTTGTTTTCGTGTGATTTACGCATACCCATTGGTCTATTCTATGTAAACCTATCAAATCGTCTGGAGAACATGACATAAATACCGAGGAGAATTGAGGCTCATCACTTTGGACCGGAGACCGCTCTCTGACACTTCTCCAGCCATCGCCTCTCCTTCTCCACGGACCTCCCGAAGATTCTCCCCAGGACAGCCAATCCCTACCAAAGGATTCTCCTAGGACAGCCAATCCCTACCAAAGGATCCTCCCAGGACCAAGCCCCAAATACAGTTCCAATTTATAGCTTCAACTAATCCCTAAACTCTTCCCCTTGCCTACTGTCTTGTTCTCTCTTGGGCTTCGTTCATTTGGTTTCGTGCGCATCTAATACGGGCCCGTTACAATTTGGTGGCAGCGGTGGGATTATCACTGTCCGACGACTTGATAACTAGACTAGTTCAGGCGATGGAGCGGGTCTCAAGCTCTGGAGGCCGTCAACCTAAGCCGGATAAGCTTACGGTTTAGGACGATTACGACTTATGGGAGGACCGTATGAAAGTCTACCTGGAGGCCGTGGACGAATGTGCCCGACCAGCCGCCATCCTGGGACGGCTAGACAACGAGGTGTACACGGTGGCCAGGGCTGCCAACCTGACAGCGTCGCTCACTCCCACGACCATCTTTGAGCGTCTGCGGCGCGAATTCGGACGGTCGTCGATGCCCTGGGTTGCCCGCGCCGCCCTCAAAAGCCGCCGACAACACGCGGGCGAGTCTGTCGTGGACTTCCAACGACATCTTCGCGTCCTGGCCCGTCAAGCCTACCCTACCGAGTCCTTCACCGAGCTTGAGGCCAGAATTCTGGAGAACTTTGTCGACGGGATCTCTCTCCCTGAGATCAGGCGCCGATTCCTCCGCGACCCCCCCCAGCAGCATTAAGGTTGCCCTCGATATTGCTCGGCGAGAGGAGGCCATTTATACGACTTGTCCCTTGGTCCAAGTCTCCTCCCCATCAGCCTATGTATTTCATCAAGCTCCTGCCGCCATACAGGACGCTCCAGTCGATGTCTTCGCCATGGGACAGCGACAGAGCCGTGAAGTCGGCACGCAAACGGCCCAATGGCAACGGGGCCCTCCTCAGCCCACTCCTTGGCGTAGCTCTCCACAACCCCCAAACTCCGTGGCGCGGCCCTCCACAGCCGACCTCTCCTTGGCGAGGCTCTGCACAGTCTCCTCGACGCGGGAACTGGAGGCAACAACGTGGTCGTCCGACCCGCCCTCCACCTTCCCCAGGTGTTCATGTGATCACCTCAGGGTGAGGAAGAAGACCTTGGTAAGTGCATATTCATATCTGATATGCTTGTTGCAAACGTAGGTTACATACCACACTACCCTGCCATAGATGCAACCATAGGAAATACTAAGTTGCCATGCTTAGTTGATTCAGGAGCCGGCTGCTCCATTATTAGGCAGAACATTTTTCATTCAACTTCAGGCTAGAGTGAAGTATTGCACAAAAGCCTAAGGTTAGCCTGAAGACGGCCAACGGAGCCACATTGCGACACAAAGGCATGATAGAGCTTAGTTTGGAGATAGGTGACCTTATTTTTTTGTTCATAAGTTCGTTGTCTGTCCTGACATTGCCTGGGACTGCATATTAGGTGCTGATTTTTCTTCATGCTTTTTAAATGTTCCTTAGACTTTAACGATAACACTCTCCATGTCGGTGGTACTAAGGTGCCTTTCCGGACCGAGGTACCGGTTAGTCAACCTGTAATTAATGCATTCAAGTTAGAAGATGTCAATAATTTAGTGCCCCCTACTCTTGACAAGAAAAGCTCGTCTAAATTATGTAGTTTAATAGAGGAGTTAAAAGATATCTTCGATTGGGACGGCCGTTCACTCGGACGTACTAATGTGGCCCAGCATGAGATTGATACAGGTGTGACTCGGCCCACGAAGATTCCTCCTAGGCGATTACCCGTGTTCTACCAGACACAGTTAAAAGCCATGATCGATGATATGTTAGACCGGAAAAATTATCAGGCCGTCCAATTCACCTTGGTCGTCTCCGGTCGTGTTAGTTATGAAGAAGGATGGCACTATGCGGTTATGTGTTGACTATCGTAAATTAAATGCAGTAACAACTAAGGTTTCTTTCCCTCTGCCCAGGATTGATGCCACCCTAGATGCCCTTTCGGGTAATCAGGTATTCTCTACTTTAGATCTAGCAGCCGGTTACTGGCAGAGTAGAAGTGCGACCCATTGACAGAGAAGACTGCTTTCGCAGTCCCCTCGGAGTCTTTACGAGTTTGAGACAATGCCTTTTTGGCCTAGCTAATGCTCCCAGTACGTTTCAACGGCTAATGAATCAAGTCCTGGCTCAACTCATTCCCAAGTCATGCCCTAGTTTATATGGATGACATAATTGTTCTTGGTAAGGATTTTGATAGTCATATTAGCAATGTCCGTGCTGTGTTTACCAGTCTCAGACAGGCTGGTCTCACCCTTAAGCCCTGTAAATGTGTTTTTTTATTAGACCTCGTGTCAAGTTTTTTTAGGGCATGTAGTCTCGGCCTCTGGCGTAGAAACGGACGAGGATAAAGTTAGGCAGATCCGCGAGTGGCCCACCCCTATGGACGTAACTGAAGTCCGCAGTTTTTCTAGGATTGGCTTCCTACTATCGAAGATTTATTAAAGACTATGCTCACCTAGCTGGTCCGCTTCACAAGCTGACCCAGAAGGAAGTAAATTTAAAGTGGACGGCTGGTTGTACTAGTAGCTTCCAGACGTTGAAGGATAAGTTGTGCACTACTCCTATTTTTAGTTTTTTTCCTGACATAAGCAATGACGCCAGGAAATTTATTCTAGATACCGATGCTAGTGACACTGCCATAGGCGCCGTCCTATCCCAGCAACAACCAGATGGTACAGAGGGCGTCATTCAGTATCTAAGCCGATCCCTGACAAAGGCCGAACGCCGTTACTGTGTGACCAGAAGGGAGATGCTCGCACTCACCCACTTCGTGGAGGAATGCCGGCCATACCTCCAATACCGGCATTTTATCGTGCGCACGGATCATAGCTCTCTGACCTGGTTGCAGAACTTTAAGAATGCTGAAGGACAGGTCGCTAGGTGGCAAGAGAGACTAGCCGGGTATGAGTTCGAATGCGTATACCGTCCAGGACGTCAGCACAATAATGCTGATGCTCTCTCTCGAAAGCCCTACCGTCCCCATGGCGAATGTCCGTCATGTACAGACATTAACATTAGTGCCGTGTCACTACAAGACGACCAAAGCCGTCTTTGGGCTCAAGCGCAGCAAGGAGATCCTCATATTGGCCCGATATATCATAGGAAGTTAAGTGGTTCTCGACCACTTAGTGCAGTTGAACTGAGAGGCCATAGCTATGAGACGCGTTGCTTGCACACGGTGTGGGACAAACTCTTTATGGATAATGACGTTTTGTTCTATCGCGATGGCGAACAATACCCGCGACGTATTCTTCTACCCTTATCCATGGTAGACGAGGTTCTTAATAGAATCCACACACAGTTGGGGCACGTGGGCATCCATAAAACCGAGTGGGCCCTTAGGCACCGATACTACTGGCCTAACTTGAAGCGGTCAGTGTGGAACTTTATTCGGTATTGCACCTTGTGCAATCAGATCAAACCGCCACGACAGCTGAATAGGGCTGCACTTCAGCCTATTCTGACGGGATACCCCAACGAACGTGTAGGCGTTGACTTAGTGGGACCACTACCGCCATCAGTTCAAGGCAACCGATATATTCTAGTGATGGTCGATTTCTTTACCAAAATGGCTGAAGCGGAACCCCTTCCCAACATGTCGGCTGACACTGTTGCTCAGGCCATCTTTAACAATTGGGTATGTAGATGGGGCGCACCAGAACAGATCCATTCGGATCGAGGGTCCTCGTTTGAAAACGCGGTCCTTCACAGTCTGTGCAAATACTTAAAGGTCAATAAGACGCGCACCACGGCTTACCACCCGCAAGGAAACGGTCAAGTGGAGCGGACGAATAGGACGCTAGTTGGCTTACTAAAGGCTTTTGTAGATCGTCAGGCTCCCTTCACGTGGGATGATGCGTTGCCAGCGTGCATGCTTGCATACCGGTCCACGGTTCACTCTTCGACACAACAGACGCCTTTTGCACTCACCTGTGGTCGTGAAATGCGAATACCAGAGGATCTACAGGTACCTCTTGAGAATAATCAAATACCGGTTGGTTCTTACGTCGCTGCACTCCATAAGAAAATGCGTATAGCCACTGAGGAAGCACGGATACACTTACAAGGAGCCCAGAGGCACCAAAAGGAACACTATGACAGGCTGGCACATGGGTGTCCATATGATGTCGGTGATGTGGTTTGGCTTAGGGAGCATGCGACTCCCCAAGGATTACCGAGTAAGTTAGTAATGGACTGGTCAGGGCCATATACCGTCAACAGAATGCTCTCTGATACGACCTGCGTCACTCAAGATCGAAATCGACCTTTCACCTCTGAATTCACGGTTCACTTTAATAGACTTAAACTGGGGAGAGGCCAATGGAAGATAACCGCAGAGCAGAACGCCCAGGCGATGCAGTGCGTTAAGTAGATCACGAGGGGTCGAGAGGTGGGTTGAAATCCCACCCGAAGGTGGAGAAGAAAACCGTAATGCCTTATAACATTCAAAATTCAAGGGACTCCGTGCGTTTGCGAAATGACATTGAGCTCGCTGAGGACAGCGAAAAGCTTTACGCAGGAGGGGGCAATGTAAAGATGGAATCAAAGTTTTCGATTTTCTCTAATAGCCCAAATTACTAGCAGTAGCCCAGATTACTAGCGCCAGCCCGGAAGTCTATTAAATATTAACTCTTAACCCTATTGGTTGTTTTCGTGTGATTTACGCATACCCATTGGTCTATTCTATGTAAACCTATCAAATCGTCTGGAGAACATGACATAAATACCGAGGAGGATTGAGGCTCATCACTTTGGACCGGAGACCGCTCACTGACGCTTCTCCAGCCATCGCCTCTCCTTCTCCACGGACCTCCCGAAGATTCAGGAACAAGCCCCAAATACAGTTCCAATTTATAGCTTCAACAAATCCCTTAACTCTTCCCCTTGCCTACTGTCTTGTTCTCTCTTGGGCGTCGTTTATTTGGTTTCGTGCGCATCTAATACGGGCCCGTTACAGAGGTCGCCATTTCCTACACAACAAAAACACGCAGAGAGCAGCCCGATGTAGTGCCTTCGGCCTTGTTTGATTTATTAAAACAACAAGTGTATCACAGTAAAAATCATGTGTGCACATTTGATATTTTCAGACCCCTTTCAAAGTAAAAATTCCTTGAAAAACACAGCCATTTTTTTCCATATTTTTTTCAACACTCTCACCGGGTGGTAAGTGAAGCAAACCCTAACGAGGAAGAGACTGGAAGAGCTTTAAGTGCTACAGTATATCGAGTGCTCCTGCATAGTTTGTGCAGTTACATTCGTGTACAAATTTCGGAGCTACACTATTTCTTAAATGTCAAGATAAGTGACCTTGCTTCTCATTTACAACTCCCATTGTATATACTGTTGTTTGCCACCACTTTGTTTGCGTGAATCGTAGGAACTTTACTAAATTTAAGGCGGTAAACAACTTCACAGTATGGTTTATGGAATTTTGTATTACCACGCGTTTACTCAAGCATATTATACTTTCACTGTTAAATCAGAGTATTTATACCCTGAATACCTATCGGTCACTGATCGGGCGTAAATAATTTGACGGTTAATACACGTTAGTCCATGCACACTCGAGTAATTTTCCTAAATCACAGTTGATAAACAACCTATTCATCAATACGTGTTTCTGCCAAAGAGTGAAGCCTCAAGACAGACCATTTCTCCGTTGCAATTTTTCATCGGTTATCCCCTGGTGTTACCACAATCACGACTGACCGATGAAAGCAGCGTATCTGGATGACTGTCTGTTCCTTGCCGTAGTCTTAAAATAATTAAGGAAAGGGCCCAAAGCAAGGTTGATTTGAGTAATGTTAACTAGGATATACAAGCAAAGGACACCTTTGGGTAAATTTGCATATTCCCACCCTAACCCAAATTAGAGCACGAACAATAACCCCCGTTGTTTGAGCACTGAGATAATGGTCAACATTCTCAAAAGCCTTAGTGAAATCGAAATAAACCATGTTAAGTGCAAAACCGCTATCGCTAGATTGTATCAACTGATCAAAGAAGGAGAGTCGGCAGGTTTCACTTGATATTTTTTTGAGGACCCTTTGCTGAGCCGCATTAACTAGGTTTTACTCTGTTAGGTAATGCATTTTCATGTCATTGATCAAGGTCTCTAAAATTTTTGAAGCTGCAGGATGCGTATTTATTGGCCTAAAGTTGTCAAATAACGTAGGTTGACCGTGTTTGAGTAAAGGCAATATGTGCGATTCCTTCCATAAAATAGGGAAGGTTTTGCTTTCAAGAGAAAGATTTGCATCAGCCTTTAGAACGCTGACCGTGACATCATCTGTTCAGTTCAGTTACGTTCAGTTTTATTAAGGGAAATATAGGTGAAGCCTTTGAGCTCCCTCTTGATGCCAATGACACTGCAAATTAAAAAAGGCCGACATATAGTGGACGTTGGACAAAGGGTTATTTCCCCGTCACACTAGAGGGCATCAAACAAACA
>WEDG01001300.1:0-50628 GCA_017591395.1 Schistocephalus solidus
TTACTTACTTAATTTCAATTTTAATTTAATTAATTTTACTTACTTACTTACTTCACTTTTACTTACTTACTAATTAATTACTACTACTTACTTAATTAATTTACTTTAATTTTACTCAATTTTACTTACTTACTTTAATTTTACTAATACTTACTCTTAATTACTTAATTTTTACTCTTACTTACTTCACTTAATTTTAATTTTACTTACTTTTAATAATTTTAATTTTAATTTAATTTTACTCTTAATAATTACTTACTTTACTTAATTACTTAATTTAATTAATTTTAATTTAATTTAATTACCACTTAATTTTACTCTTACTTAATTAGCTTACTAATTTTACTTACTTAATTTCACTTTTACTCACCTACTTACTACTTACTTACTAATACCTACTTAATTTTACCTTACTTACTTACTCTCACTTACTAATTTTACTTTTACTTAATTTTACTCTGCCACTTACTTACTTACTTACTACTACTTTACTTACTCTTACCTCACTCTTTACTCACTTTCACTCATCTACTAATTTCACTACTTAATTATATTTACTACCTCACGCTTATTTCAATTATACTCACTTACTCAATTTCACTACCACTACCAGCTACCTACCTTGGCAATTTTCACTCACCACTTACCTACCTACCACTACCTTACTACTACCTACTTTCACTACAAAGCACTTACCTGTACCTAATTTTACTTTTACTTACTTCATTTCAATTACCACTCAATTTCACTCACTCTACTACCTGTACTTAATCAATTTTACTTTCACTTACCACTAATCACTCACCACTACCAATTACCTTTACCACTAATTTCTACTAATTTTCACTTCACTTAATGGCCTCAATTAATCTACCTTACTCAATTTTACTACCTACTCACTCACTCACTCAATTTCACCACCTTTTCACTTAATGGACTTTCACTCTGCTAATGCCACGCCACTTTACCACTTACCTAATGCCTACCAATTTCACTCACTACTCACTTACCTTACCTCACTTGCTTACCTACTCTACCTTGGCCACCACTTACTTACCTTACCACCTTACCTTACCACTCAATCCACCAATTTCACTCAATCTCAATTTCACTTGGCACTTACCACCACCTTACTGCCAATTACCTACCAATGCACCACTCACCTTACTCTCAATTTTACTACCACCTTACTCAATGCCACCACCACTTTGTGCTTAGCCTTACTCAATCAGTTTCACTACCACCAATTTCACCTTTCACCAATTTCACTGCAATTTCACTCAATTTCAATTACCACCTACCTACTCTCACTACTACCACCTGGCCTACCACTACCACCACTTCACTTACCTTTTCACTTACTCTCACTACACTAATTTTACCACTTACTTACCAATTACCACTACCTACCACCAGCCACCTTACCTACCTACTCACTCTCACTTCACTACCTTTGGCCTCTCATCACCTTACTTGCCTTACCACGCACGCAATCTAGCCTCACCACTCTACTCTCACTTCCACTCACTACTTACCTATCTTTACCAAATGCTGATGCCACCAATTTCAATTTCACTTTGTCAATCTTGGCTCTACCAAATTTCAGCCACTTACAATTTCTAGCTACTACCAACCAATTTCACCTCACCTCACTTCAATGTGCTTTTGTACCACCAATGGCCTGTCTCACTCTCACTACTACCACCAACTGCACTTCACCTACCTACCACTCTCGCACCTTGGATTCTGCCTTGGGCTTGGCTTAGCTTACCTACTACCTACCTACCACTCACTCTTACTTGCTTTGGCCTACTTACCATTTCACTTACTCAATCTCACTCAATCTGGCCACTACCTCACCTTAACCAATTTCACTTCACCACTTACCACTTACTCACTCACCACCACCACTTACTCTGCTCTACTCACTACTCTACTTACCTTGCTTACCACTACTTCAATTTTACCAATTTACCAGCTTGGCCCACCTAATGACCACTTTTCACCACCTACCTCACCTCACCACTTACTCACCTAATGGCTTTCCACCTTACCTAATTTCATTTTACCTAATTTCACTCTCACTACTCATCTCACCACCACTCTTACTTACCTCACCACTCACGCCACTCAATTTTCTACCACCTTACTCTACTCTGGCACTCACTTCACTCACCTGCCACTCTCCACTTGCTCTCTCCAGCTTTGCCTTCACTCTACCTTACCTCACTTACCAATTTCACTCACCTCAATGCCTCATCTCACTTGCCTCACCACCACCAATTTCACTCACCATCTCAATTTCACCACTCACTTTCACCTATGCACGTCAATTTCACTACCACACTCACCCACTCACTCACCACTTCCTACCACTCACTCTTACCTACTCACTACTCACTTGGCCCACACCACCACCCTGCCTCAATTTCACTTTCACCTGGCTACTCACTCACCACTTCCTAATCATTTCATTCTACCTCATTTTCTCATTTCACGCTCACTCTTGCAGCCACCACCCACCTACTCAATTTGCCTTACCTCACCTTTCACTTCACCACCACGCACCTCACACTAATTTCACCACCACCACCTGGCCCACTCACTCTCAGCCTACCTTGCACTTCAATTACCTCACTCACTTGCACCTGGCTGCTCTCACTCACCTACCACTCGCCACTCACTCACCTTACTCTCACTCACTCAGCTACCTCACTCTCAATGCACCCACTCACTACCACTCAATTTGCTGCACCACCTGCCTCACCTCACCACCAATTTCTACCTTTCACCACTTTCCACTAATCTCACCTGCTCACCACCACCACTCAATTTGCACTGGCACCACCTCACCTCACCACCACCACCCTACCCCACCACCACCCCACCACCACCTCACCACCACCACCACCAATCAACTCCACCACTACCTCAATACCAATTTCACCACCCACCAACACAACCTCACCACCCCACCACCACCACCCCACCCACCACTACCCACAAACACCCACCATTGCCACCTCACCTCCACCACCACCAACAATTCCCACCACCACCTCACCTCACCACCACCACCAAACACCCCACCAATGCCCACCCACCTACCACCACCACTCACCACCACCAACACCACCTCACCCACCCACCACCACCCACCACACACCTCACCAAAACTCACCACCCACCAACACCACCAACCTCAACACCACCCACCACCACCTCACCTCAACACCACCCACCACCACCACCACCAACCCACCCCACCTCACCTCACCCACCACCCACCACCACACCACCCACAACCACCCACCCACCTCACCTTCTTCAACTCAACCAACCACCACCACCACCTCACCACCTGACCACCAACTAACCACCACCTTCCCACCCACCACCACCACCACCACCCACCCACCACCTCACCACCCACCACCACCACCCACCACCACCACCACCACCCCCACCACCACCCACCTCACCAACCACCACCAACCACCACCACCACCACCACCTCACCACCACCACCACCCACCCCACCACCACCACCCACCTCACCACCACCACCACCACCCACCACCTCACCACCCACCACCTCACCACTCACACCTCACCCACCACCCACCTGGCCTAATCACCACTCACCACCTGCCACCTCACTCTCACCTCATACCCACGCCACCACCCACTCTAATTTCTCATGACTAGCTAATTCAATTCACTCGCACTCCACACCACCACTCGCTCACCTCAGTTTCTACTTTTACCTACTCACTTTGGCTTACTTACTATTTACGGCTTTAATGTGTACTACTTGGCTAATTTCAATCTCACCTATTTACCCACCATCGCCTCGCTACTATCTAACGCTTTACTTCATTAACTTTTACAATTACTAATTTTCACCACCATTTAATTAATACTTACTATCACTATCAAAACGTACTTATCACGTAAATTAATCAATTCACTAATTTCAGCTTTTACTCTCAGTCATTTTGACTTAATTATCTAATCTTTACTAATGCCAATTTTACTAATTTTACTACTAATTTTAATTTCTCAATTTACCATTTCACTCTGTTCCATTACTTACTACTATCAATACTTCCCACTAATTACCTTACTTTACTTACTTACTTACTACTTACTAATGCCTCTTACTACTTCTGCTTACTCACTACTAATGCCCTAACTACTTACTTACTAATTTTAATTTTACTACTTACTAATACCTACTCTACTACTTTTACTAATTTTAATTACTAATTGGCTTAATTACTTTACCAATTACTCTTACTTTGGCTTACCACTTACTTCAATTAATTACTTACTTACTTACTACCTTACTAGTTTCTCACTACTTCACTTACCACCATAATTAATTTTCACTTCAATTTTACCTTAACACCACTCTTTTTGCCTTGGCCTAATGCCAAATTTTACCACTACTTACTTACCTTACTTTAATTTTACTTCACTACTAATTTACCACTTAATCAACAAATGCTACTTTAATTAATTAATACCTTACTACCTACCAATTTCCTAATTTCCACTTGGCTCTCACTACTTCAATTTTACCACTACTTTACTCTTACCTTACTAAATTTCATGCCCTTACCTACTACTACCTTAGTCTTACCTTACCACCAATCTACTAATAAATTTCAATTTCTGGTTTTACTCTACTACTTTGGCTTAATTTCTTACTTACTACTACTTTACTCTTTACTTACCTTACTTACTCTTACTTACTTTTTCTTAACTAACTTCTCAATTAAATTAGCCTGTAATTACTAATTAACTTTACAATTACCTTACCTACTAATAATTAATTTCCACTACCACTAATTGCCTTACCTCACTCACCAATTTCACTACTTACCACTTCAATTTCAATTTCACTACTACCAATTTTACCTAATTTCAACTACTCACTTTACCTCACTTTTACTCACTTACTCACTTACTTACTCAATTTCACTTTTCACTAATGCCCACTCTTACTCTCACTCTTACTCAATGCACCAATTTCACTACTTACTCTTAATTTTACTAATTTTTACTCTCAATTTCACTTTACCACTTGGGCCTACTACCTTGTCAATTTCTACCTACCTAATTTCACCACTTACCTGCCTTACCTAATTTCACTTAATTTTACCACTCTTACCCACTCTTTCTCAAACTAATTACTTTCCACTCAATTTCACTAATTACCTACTACCTAATGCCCACTCTCACTTCCAATGTTTCAACTACCACCACCACTAATTTCACTTTACCACTTACTACCTACTCAATTTCTACCAACCACTTACTTCACTTTTACTTACTCTTACCACTCTTACTCAAAAATTCCACTTACTCACTTTTCAAAATTCAATTCAATCTCAAATGCATTTTCACCTTACCTACCTACTCAATTAACCACCACCAATTTCACCACTCACTCACCTACCAATTTTCCTACTCACCACCACTTCCAATTTCTTACCTACTCACCACCAATTTCAATTACTCACTGGGTCTCACCACCTCTCACTTACCACCCTTTCACCTACCAATTTTGTCTAATTACCACTAATTTTCAATTTCACTCACTCTCAATTTCAATTTTCACCAATTTCAATTTCACCACCACTCTCACCAATACCACTCTTAATTAATTAATTAATTACCACTCTCACTTACCAATTTCAATTTCACTTTCACTTCACTCTCACTCCCCACTACCTCAATTTCACCAATTTCACCTCACTTCACTCTCACCACCACTTCCACTTACCACTTTTCAATTTTACCACCTTACTCAATTTTACCTTACCTACCAATTAATTTCACCTTAATTACTCAATTTCACTTCCACTCACTTAAATTGGCCACCTCACTCTCACTACTCACTCTCAATTTTCCAATGCCCACCACTTTCACTTACCACTTTTACCACTCTCACCACTTACCCACTTTACCTCATGCCCAATTTCACTCTCACTACCAACTACCAATTCTCACCCACCACCTTACCACCACTTTCAATTTCACCTGCCTCAACTCAACCACTCACTCACTTACCTACCACCTTACCACCACCACTCTTACTCTCACTTTACCTCACCACCACTCACTCTCAATTTCACCTCACTTCACTTCAATTTCAAGCACTCAATTTCTAATTCACCACTCACTCTCACCACCACCACCACCTGTTTTTCCACTCTCACGCAATTTCACTTTCACACCTCACCTACCTTACCACTCACTCTCACTCACCACCTTACCACCACCACCACCACTCACTCTCACCACCCCACCTCACTCACTTTCTCACTTCACTCTCACTCTCACTTTACCAATTTACCACCACCTACTCACTCACCACTCACTACCTCACTCACCCCACCACTACCTTTCACCACCACCTTACTTCAATTTCTAGCCTCACCTTACCTTACCACTAATTTCACTCTCACTCAATTTCCACTCACTCACTTGCTTACCTAATGCCCACCCTCACCACCTGACCACTTACTCACTAATTTCACCAATTTCACCATACCTTACCACCACTCACCACTTCACTCACTCTCAATGCCCACCACCTCATCAGTTTCACCACCTGGACTCACTCATAATTTTACTCACTTTAAAACCCACTCTCACTCACTCTCACTCACCTTACTTTCACTCAATCCACCAACCCCACTCTCACCACTCACCACCACTCACCACCACCCCACCACTCACCTCACTCACCACTCACCTCACCACCTCACCACCAATTCACTTCCAATTTCACTCAATTCACCACCACCACTTTCTACACCCACTCAGCCTCACTCACCCACCTAACCACCACCTCACCACCACTCCACCTCACTCTCACCTACCACCTCACCTCACCACTCTTACCACTGCCCACCACCACCTCACCTCACCTCACCACCCACCTACCTCACCTCACCTTACACCTTCCGCACTCTCACCACCACCACCACCTCAATCACCTCACCACCACCTTCACCACCACCACCTCACCTCACCACCTACCACCTCACCACCCACCACCACCACTCACCCACCCACCTCGCGCACCACCACCACCTACCTCACCCACCACCTCACTCACCTCTCACCACCTTACCTCACCTCACTCCCTTACCCACCTCAACCACCACCACCCACCTACCACCACCTCACCACCTCACCACCTCACCTTTCACCACCTCACTCACCACCACCACCACCACCAACACACCCCACCACCACCCCACCAACCCACCAAACTCACCACCACCACCCACCAATTCACCAACCACCACCACCAACTTCACCACCTCACCTCAACTCACTCACCACCCACTCACCACCACCACTCACCACAAGCAATTTCACCACTCCACCTCACCACGTCACCCACTCCCACCTTCCACCAATGCACACCTCACCTTCCACCTCACCCACCACTCACCAATCTACCACGCACCCACTCACCACCCACCTCACTCACGACCACTTTCAGCTTCACCTACTCATCTCACTCACCTACCTCACCTACCTTACCTAATTAATTTCACCAAATTGTCACCACACCACCACCACACTAATCCACCCACTCACTTACCACTCACTCACCACCTTACACTCACCCAATCTGGCTCACACCCACCTACCCACTCACCCACCACCTGGCCACTCACCACCACTCACCCACCACTCACTCACTCACTCACTCACTCACTCACCACCACCCACTCTACCAATTACTCACTCACTCATCACTACCTGACTCATCACTACCTAATTTACACTCTACCACTCTTTACTACCAGCTTAATTTTACTACCATTTATGGCCCTGCAAGTGCCTCCAAGTAAGGCGGCTGCAGATCCCCATACGCAACTGCAAAGACCCTACGTTTCCACTGCACAGCGACCATCCCCGCCCCTAACATGCGTGTCACTTCAAGTGGTTACCAACCCTGGCCCAACGGAAAGCCCACAACCGTGCCAATGCCACGCTGCTGATCTCGTTTAGACCCCTCGGTCGTTTCAAAACATTCTCATCTCCCCACCTCCCCACAGGCCATGAGCAAACTGCGTACTGCTCGTAGGGATGCATCTCGCAAACCCCGCTTCTAGCCTTCAAATCCTCACCTCATACAGACTGCCATCAGGCAAGTGCACGTCCAGCCACCAACCAGCACTGCAACCTGCGCCCCAGCCATCAAAACTCTCACTGTCGGCCGACTACATTTCACCCATTACAATGCACAAGCTGACAAAGAGCTGCTGGCGACGCTCTGCGAAACCACTGTGCTCTCGTACTCACCCTGAGCATGCGTTTCTGCCCCTAATCCGCGCTTAAACACGCAACATTATCCATAATCCTTATTAACGATATTTCTTCCCAATTGAATGTAGGTCGATAAACGACAGTCCTAGTCGTAATTTTAGCGGACTGCCTTACTATAATAAACTTTTGTTAGTCCGGATATAAAGTCTTCAAAAATTCAATCAGTAAGAAAGGATCATCAGCTCTTTCACATCTACTTATAAATATGAAACAACATTTTTGGACAACAGTGGAGGTTTGAAGAAAAAAACGGAGGAATCAAGTTTTCGCTACAAGTGAAAAGGTGAGTTCCGGGAAGCAGCTGAGAAACAAGAGATGATAGCACTGGAACAAGAGCCCAGTTCGCCTGAATTTTCGGATTTTCATTCGAACCCATAATCGGAGAGAGCCATAGCTAAGCGTAATGGACACACAGTTGGATGCAGCTGCGATGGCACCACCTGCCTACCATAATTAACAGCTCCCGATTTCAACATTAACAGTTAGATTCAGTGCGATCGTTCGGTCGACCGAGCAGCTGTCATAACGAGAGACCTCTGAAGCCTTTGAGCCGGATCTGGTGCAGTTGAGGCGACTACAACTGCGTCAGAGAAATTGGAAGATTACTCTAGACTTGGATGACAGAACATGTAGCAGTGAGAAGGAATGACGCCAGCCCACATGTCGCAGGTGATTTGATAGGAACCGACCACACCTTTGAGTTTGAAGATGTCCAAATTTTCGTACGGAGTGAGTGATAGTTTTCCGGCCCGCAGTGTATTGACCTCCCCCTTCAATATTCTGTGATAAGTCTTTGCATGGGCAAAGTAATTGACCAGACGTGGATCAAACTGGTGAAGAGCACTGCCAATGTCAGTACCACCATGTAAAATGGTCGAGCCATTACCATGCCAAGAATCCACCAGAGTGATTATATTATGGCAAATCACGACTCAGCAGCGCAAAATCGGGAGCTGTCGTACCAACTTAGTCATCTGCAATGAACGCGAGAGACGCTTATTGTTGTATGTATGCGGTGGCCTAGTCACTGCACTTGTATCAAAATTGCACTTACCAGAAGCAATCCCTGATGATGGATTCCAACGTAAATCTGAAACGTCAGGTGAATAAAACTCTTGCTTCAGCAATCGTGTCACCTTCTTCCCAGAGAGCAATTATTTATCTTGAAATATATAACGTGTTCGGAGAAACCGTCGTTAGATACCATAGTTCCCTATAAGCAATTTTCTGCTCTAAGCAATCAACAAGAAAGATTAGTCTCTTTAGAGGACAGCTTGAAGTGTACAACATGAAACGAAGGTAAAACAAGTATACTCATGTGTGTCCTATAATATGGACAGATTAAAGAACGCCATTGCTAGAAGACCTGCCATATTTTCGAGTTCCGCCGAAAGAGTTCCGCCGAAACCAGCTTAACTTGATAAACTGTTTCGAAAAGTGTAGGTATCATGGAACCCTCTAAATGAAAAATACGTCAGGCCTTCAAATACTGATTTTTGAACCAGTGCAAGGCGCTGCAAAATGGCAGTTCATTTTGAATAATGCCAACTTAGGAGAGTAGTTAAGCTGTAGTAATATCAAATATGAAATTGTTCACTACTTTTGTATTGGTATTTTCAGAGTGAGATTGCTGCGATCGGCGACGATACGTCGAATCCCAGGTTCATTTTTAGGCGAAGGAGAAGAAGAAGGCAAAATCACTATGAAAAATGAGCGTCGACCGTGACTGAAAACAGGCCATGCCTTTCAGCAGTGGGGGCGCAAGGTGGGACAAGTGGACTGAATGTCAATAAATGGATTACTGGCGCTATGTACCGGGTTACTCGGTGGATGCGCTGGACTAACTACGAACCAGGCCAGGAAACGACACATGTTATTCGGGCTGTCAATCGATATTAAATGCCCCAGATGGGAAGGAAGAGGGATGGTGGCGCTCCACGGCATGGGTTCAGTTGCACCAGTCACATTTGCCCAAGTCCGCCTTCGGGCTTCTTGCCTTTGTTGTGACACTGGGTCCAGTTGGGGGAGAGTGAGTGCGGTAGATGATGTGCAGGTCACCGTCTCTACGTCCAACATGTTGTGGGAAACACGGTGAACATGATCGATAACGATGGGAAAACTGTTCTGACAATGTTATTAGGAGTACGGTTCACGGGCATGCCTTGTTGACTGCATCATAATTTGGTGTCCGTGACGCCGCATTCACGCTCCAACTCTAGGGTTAGGGCAGTGAGGGTAGAAACTACACTAGGTCACAAAGCGATGTCAGCTACGGGAAAACAAAGTAACCGTGGACAGAACGGGGGCAGTAAATATGAAAACCCAGAGGGCAACTTAGTGGAACTAAAGGGGTACCGACAGAGATCACGGAGAACATGATAATTAGCTTAGAGAGAATAGTCGCTTCGGCTAATTTTTCGTGACCCCAGGTTTGGCGGACCTGTAGTTTGAACCCCAGGTCATTCGGTCACTGACCGTTAACTAGTCTGACGCTCAACAATTGAGTTACGGACCCGTTATCCTGTCAGTGGTGCTTGGAAAAACCAAAAGGAGTGGCCCTTCGCGTACAAGCACGCTGGAACGTTTTTATAAATGAACGGCGCATCATATGGGCTTCGAGGGAAGGTTGCCAACTGACGGGATAAGATGGACCTCGCAGTCAGCCCATTGTGTGTTTTTGTTTTGTGTGGCTCTAATGGATCCTTTCTTAATGTGGCGTCTACATCACAGCAGCTTATGTTAGTAGGTAAGACGCTAGCCGCTACGACCTTCTGGCCCGGTTCCGTAGAAAGAGCTAAGAAGTGGGACATCTGTCGGGAGGATAGTTTATTCTGTACATAACTATCGCAGAAGGAGTTAGAAGAAGTTGTCTGCCGAACTAGGGCACGCCCGGTCACCGCGTCTACGACCTCCCTAAGGGTGTAAATTCGTGCGGTTGTCTCGGGGCATTCAGCTAGGTCAGGTGTGGGTCAGCCTTGAAGATGATTGGTCGGTGTTGACAGTCAGGATTGTTGATGACCCGACAGCCACTGGTGCGCAGTGCATGTAGATGTGAGAGGTTCAGCGTGGAACATACGCACGGCGTTCGGTCACTACATCTACGGTACTCCCAGTTAGCATGCTTGGAGCCACTGTGTTGGCACACTTATTGGTTCGTTCTCGCCGCGCCAGTCACCTACGCCTTCTCCCGCCTCCAGTCTTCTTGACTTCATCATGACACCGGACGTAGGTGCGGAGGAGGAGAGAGTGTGGTGATAATGAGCAATCCAGACACTGTTCAGCTCTTCGAAATGAAGACTTTTGAATGTGTAAACATGTGAATTTGGGACAACTTTTTAAGAGCTGAGAAGAAGGCACAAGTTTCCACTTAGGTATGCATTTATGCTTTTGTTCAGGGAAGTTTCATGGTATCATTTTAATATCTCCAGTTTGTGGCAGAACTGGTCCCCAGGAACCAGAAAACAACGCCCTAGTTCAACATGAGCCCGACTTTTGGTGCCGTAACGTTGATGACACGTTTGTTATCATCAAGTGGAACAGGCTGCAAGATTTCCATACGTTGCTCAATGGAATCCTCCATGACATAAAATTCACGAGGGAAGAAGAATGAGAGCAGCAGCTACCTTTCCTTGATATCCTCGTCAAGCGAAATCCCAACGGTGAAATTGAGACGATGGAAGGCAACAAAAAGCATACAGCCTCTCAGCTGTCACAGCAACCATTCGGCGGCTCACAAATGAAGCTGTAAGAGACCGCTCGTTAAACGGATTAAAACTCCTTGTAGCAAGCCGGAGGAAAAAGTACGCAATGCCCGATATCTCCGCGACCACTTTATGCAGAATGCCTATCCGAAGGCGTTTATAAGCCGATACCTACGCGTTCGGCCTCGGAAGACCTAACCAGAAGCATCACCAAGGGTATGGCACGCTCTGCCATACATCAAGGACGTCTCAGAAGCTATTGAGCGCATTGTTGCGGGACTAGGTGTTGGAATTACACCGACTCAAAGCTACCATGCGCAGCAGGGTGATAAAAATTAAAGACCGACTAAATTCCAAAGAGGAATCTGGGGGAGTGTATCGCAGCCCATGCGTAAACTGTCCTTGTAACTACACAGATCAGACGGAACGCATACTCGGATCGTGGATACATGAGCATAAGCTGGCAGTGCGACGGGGACACGAGTTTAAACAAGTTGCTGCCCACGCCTACGAAATGGGCCAGGAGTTCAACTTCGCAGCCGTCAAGATAAACGCCAACGCCGAAAACGAGACGGGCCGAGCATTGATTTAAGCCTGGTCCACGGATGGGAACTTAATCAATCGATGTATCGATTTGGCGACGGCATACAGAGTTCCGCGCAGTCACCTCCTGACTTACGTCATCAGTCATTGATTGATTTCTGCCATCTATAAATGTCGAATTTTTGTTGCTGCTGCTAACTCTGATGAGTTAAAAAGTTCAGAATGATAAGCAAACTATTCCGGTGCTCGACCTTTCTTCTTCTTCTTTACTTACCTCCAAATAGTTGCATACGTGAGCTTGATAAAGCCCAAACGACCATAGTATGGACAACGTTTTTAAACTGCAAATACCTCAAAAATGATGGCTAAGCACTGTGGGCTGCCAACATGTAGTTCAGATAAAAATCGCATTCTTAAGAGCTTAGGTTTATAAGGAAAATCCTTCAAAACGAACAATGAATTGACATCATGCGTAAGTCTAAGATAATTACAAGTTTGTCGGTATTGAATACAAGAGTCTCATTTTCCATCAACATCGTTTATTGTCACCTTTCCATAGCAACTTACCAACTCTAGTTCCCCTATACGAAATGAATAATTATTCTTCCTTAATATATAAAACAAAACTTAAAGTCACATAGGAGGAACGTTCACTGATCTATCTATCTGGATGGAAGGATGGATTACGGACGATTTCATTTGCCTTGACATTTCGAGTAAGGAGCTAATATACGTGGTTGCTTTCGATGGACAATCGACAGTCCGGAGGTGTAACCGACAAAGGATAGGGAAAACGAAAAAATCCACTAATTTACTTCTGCAATCCGGACACATGGTGGAAAGTATGGACGCGAATTCGCGAGTCCCAGGTTCTTTTTGCAAATAAGATGAACGCGAGATCACAGGGACAGTAGGTGTAATTGGACAAGGATATAATAGTGCTACCATCCCACAAGGGAAGAACCACGATCACGATGAACCACGTCGATTAAAACGGGAAGGCACGAGTTAACCTCGACGATGGATGGTCCTTCAAAATCCATGCGTTCCTCAAAGGCCAACTAGATGATCAGTCAGCTCTCAGGTCTCCTGAGGCAACTCAGACGCAACAATGTGATATCGCTAAACGAATAATGACAGAAGAAATCAACTGATACGACTCTGACCCGGTTCTATTTATTATCCAGAATCCACAAGTCTAACGCTCCCCTACGACCAACAGTTGCCTTGAAAATAAGCCCTACTTACAATCTATCCAAATGAATGGCTCGAAAGCTGAACCTTATCCGAGAGAGTTCGAGGACCTCCATAAATTCGGCCTCCCAATTCTCTGTCAATATCCGGGAAAAAACTGTCCGTCCTGATCCCGTTATGACATCCTTCAACGTGATTTCAGTATTCACAGCTGTTCCACGTGATTTGACACGCGATGATCTGCACGAACAGCTCGAAGATAATGAAATTTGGGACCTCTAAAAATTAAAAATTTAATAAAGCACTTTGTTTTCAGCCAACGAACCTTATTCACCCTCAATATCAGAACGTTCGAACAGATCGAATTTACACCGAAGGGTTTCCTAATATACAACCTAGTTGTAAAACTTGTCTTACAAGAGCTGGAAAAAAATTTACTTTTAATCATTATGAACCTGCATTTTGGAATTGATTCGTGGATGAGACGTTATTTATAATTGAAAGAAGTAGACTAGCAGGCTTTCAAGACCTGCTAAACGGTATCTACCACAAAATTCAGTTCACTAGAGAAGAAGAGAATGTCGAGGAGCTGCCTTTCCTTGTCGCACGCAAACCCAATGGGGAACTTAGCATCACGGTGTATAGAAAGGCAACTAACATAACTCATGTTATCCACTACCATAGCAACCACGCGGTGGTACATAAAAGTGGCTGTTGGAGCACTCGTCTCAATGGTAAAAACACATGGCAGTGAATCGGACGGACGAGTGTGAGAACAACGCCACTTTCAGGACCAACTGGCAAGGAATGGATACCTGAAGAGCTTTGTCAACCGCTGCCTCCATACACGCCCATGGAGCACAAGCGGAGGAGAGCCACCGACACTGGCACCCTCTACCGTATATAAAGAATATGTCGATGCCATGGAAAGTATCACTGCAGAATTCGGCGTGGGTACCATGCGTTGGCTACCATGCGTAGCAAAATTATGCAAACGAAGGACTGACTGGATGCAGGTGAGTGATCTGGTGTAGTTTATTAACCCCCATGACATGACTGTCCTCGCCATTATACAGAGCTGACCGGACATCGAGTTAGCCCGAGAACAATGGGGTACAAACCGGCAATTCAGAGAGGCGGCCCATTGTCTGGGATCGTTACTCACACCCTGGAGAGATGATGATGCCTGTGCGTGACCAAAGGCTAACACAAATACACGTATAAAGACAAGAAAGTCCTGCCGAAACATCTGGGTCAAAAACGCCGGCGAGTATAATCCTCCCTTTGAAGGGTAATAATATACCAAACGTGATCAAGGAACGGCTCCGATGCACGACTGAACGATCGTACACAGCCTCTAAAATGTCGTTTATAAGCGGATATTCAAGTTAGACAAACTAAGGAAATGTAGTTGCAGATGCAAATACATTGAGCAATTGGCAACTCGGTCAGCTGAACATATGCCGAACTGCCTGCTAAGGCTGGAAAATAAGGTACCAAAGAGTTCAATTACGAAGCACCTGGTGGACACTGGTCATACGGTGAACCCGATGACTGTATTTAAGGTCGTACTTCGGGCGACGACTGGGCGTCTCCTGCACATTGCAGAGGCCGCTGCAATACGGGGAAGGAAATCGGAACACTGTCAGCAGCAGTATCACGTGATCCACCTCTCATTGCCTTGGTAAGGATCGATAACGGACTTAACTCCCTTCCCCCCTGCCGTCCTCTCACTTCCCTCCCCGCATGACTAACTGCTAACCCGCGCGTGGCAGTTTCAATCCCGTCGGACATGTTCTCACTGTAATCTGAACTGCCTTGCTCAGTTAGCTCCACCCCCTCCCCCTCACCATGCGCACTCACATGTGGGACCGACATTTCACTTCATTGTCTACCAATAACGTTTCTTTCCTCTAGGTCGACGTTTAATTGGACATATTACTTTGTCTTTCTAATAGGCAATGACCGTACGCAGTTGAATAAAAGGTCGCAAAATTGCATGACGTCATGAGCTTCTGCATATTTTTCTCCTTTGCCTTATTCAAATGTATTCCGGGAAAACAGTGTTTTCCTTGATGAAATCTACCTAAAGGCTTCAACTTTTAAGATGCTTTGTCAGAAGGTATTCGATAAGCTATTCAACACGTAAGTTCGTATAAATTGACTGTCGAATAAACATTTTTTTATCAAGTGAAACAACAGGAATAGCAATAGCTCACAGCCAGAAGACAAGTCTGCAGGCATGTGGTTGCTGGCTTGTAATAAAGAAGACTCGGGTCGGTAAACGTGCAGCCGACCGTAGTCAGTGCACCACTCATCTTCTCTGGCGCTCAAGGTCACATGCCTACACCACGAATAGTCCCACAGCAAAGCTGCCTCAGCCTCTCACAAACGCGCTGAACTGTAATCACTCCACCACCTTCAGTTCAGACGCACTTACGTCACAACAGCCAGAGTAGACCACATCTCGCGTAGAACAAACACACGACACACATGACAGTTCGACCGTCGATTACGACGAGATCAACCGTATGCTCCACACCAGGTGGTGCAGGGACGGTGACTTGCGCGTGAATTAGTTCTAAGTGATAGTAGCCTTGCGCTGCAGCTACCGCACTCTCTCCTCCTCCCCCACCTGAGCCCGGTGTCAAGACAGAGTCAAGAAGACCGGAGATGGGAGAGGGCGCAGGTGGCTGGCGCGGCCGGAGCCGCCCCTGGGCGTGCCACCACACCTGGCTCGGATCCCATGGAGTGGAAGTGCCATAAAGGCCACATTAAGAAGGAGCCATTGCAGCCTGACTCTCAGTCCGCCAGTCAGCCACTCCACACAAAACACACATTGGGCTGACCACGCGGTCCGAGTTATCCCGTCAGTTGTCAACATTCCAAGCCACGGCTTTTAGCGCACCGTGATAGTTTCAAGCGCGTCAGATTGTTTATAGTGAGGAACATGCACTGAGCTGTCCACCTCACTCTCTCCCCAACCCCCACCGTCAGACACTGTCCGAGCCGGTCAGTTGTCTGATGTGGGAGTGGGCGCATTGGCTGACGGATCGGCGTACCCGTCTTCGCGCGCCACAGCACGACCTGGCCCCCATAACGCACACACCAGGATTCACAAACTCAGGGGATATGGAGCAGCCATCGCCGTCTGACTCCCAGTCCACTAGTCAGTCACTCGACACACACAGCACATACACTGAACCGACGGCGTGGTCTGGTGGAAGCGTCAGATTGGCAGACTTCCCAGCCACGGTTTCTAGGAAACCCTGATATACTCTGGTAAATGGTGATTGTGAGGGTGTTGTCGATGCATTGGTGTAGGTAGTGTGTGCTGATGTAGCTTAGCCTCCGGTGGTTTACCGGGGTTGTCGTGGAGGCGCATGTGTCCTAATAGGTCAATGCGCTGTGTAAATGTGCGGGAGCAGTGAGGGCAGTGAAGGCGGGCACGTCGACTGTATGTCGGAGCCCCAGGCACTGGTTCACCAGCCTCCGTGCAATGGATTCGAAGGTGACCGACCAGGCCGATGCGTGAGTTGAAGTTGCGGGCGCAGTGTGGGCAGGAGAAATCGGTAGAGGCTGGGGCGATGTCATTCATGGTAGTGGGGGTGGCAGGGGCGCTAAGAATGGCAGGAGCGGAGGGTGTGCATGGTGTATCGGTGTTGTCGGCATTGTGGTGAATTCCGCTGTCATGGATGCGCATGTGACCGAATAGGCCCATGCGATGAGTGAATGCGCGAGGACAGTGAGGGCAGTGGAGGCGACGATCTCTGCTGTGTGATGGTGCTCCAGGCCTGGCTCACCGGTCTCCGTACGATGTATTCGCAAGTGACCGACTAGGCCGATGCGTGAGGTGAATGTGCGGTCGCATTGAGTACAGCTTAGGAGAGATTCCCCATCGCTGATGGTGGTGGTGGTGGAGGTAGTGAAGGCGAAGGCGGTGGTGGTTGCGGTGGTGGGGGTAACAGGCGATGAGTAGATGGATGTGGTCTCTATGATGGTGGGAGTAATGGAATTGATGTCAGGAGTGAGGGTTGGGGAGTCAGAATGAGGGTGGGCAGAATTTGACGTAGAAATTGGAATTTTCGGTTTGTTGGTGCATTGCGTCCGAAGATGTCCAACCAGGCCGATTCGCGCGCGGAAGATGCGTTGACAGCGCGGGCATGTTGGCAGGGCCTGGGCATTGGCGGTGTTGGTCCGGGGCGCTGGTGACCTTCGTGCCGCTCTTTTGGCCTTGGCGGCGGCGATCCGGTTGGCCTCATAGATTGCTGAACCAGTCTTTACTGATCTTCTCCATGCCAGTCTATCCTGGGCGAGGTCTTCCCAGGTCGCCGAGTTGATTTTCAGTTGCTTCAGCGATTTCTTCAAAGTGTCATTGTAGCGTCGTTTTTGACCTCCATGCCGACGAGAACCCGTAGCGACATCTCCGTAGAAAAGTCGTTTGGGTAGTCGCTCGTCGTCCATTCTTACCAGGTGGCCGCTCCATCGTAGTTGCACTTGCCTCAGCATGGCATGGATGCTGAGGATTCCGGTCCGCTCCAGGACTTCCGTGTCCGGGATCCTGTCTTGCCATCTCAGCTTCAGTATTCTGCGGAGGCAGCTGAGATGAAAGTGATTCAGCTTCCTGGCTTGGTTCGAGTAGACGGTCCACGTTTCCGCTCCGTAAAGGAGTGTCGTCAAGACGACGGCCTTGTACATCTTCATTTTGGTGTTCAGGTGAATACCGTGGCGATTCCACATGGAGGCCTGCAGCCAGCCGAAGGCCTGACTAGTTTTGGAGATCTGTTGGGCAACCTCGTCATCGATTCTCGTGTTGCGCGATATCGTGCTTCCTCCAGGTCGTTGTTCGTGTCCACTTGAGGGAGCCGGTCAATGGCAGCATCGGAGATGGCTGATGAGCAATTAAGGACACTTCTGAAGTGCTCGGCCCAGCGCTTCATAATTTGCGATTTCTCTGTCAGCAGTGTTGTGCCGTCAGAGCTGAGCAGCGGTGCGGACCCCGTGATACACAGGCCGTAGATGGCCTTGATGGCTTTGAAAAAGTTTTTAATTTCATTGCGGTCAACATACCCCTGGATTTCTTCAGCCTTTCGGATCATCCAGGCATCCTGCATCTCCCGCAGCCGTTGTTGTACAAGGCGCCGGCATCTGAAGAAGGCTGCTTTGGTGGCATCAGTCCGAAGGTCCATGTAGGCTTTGTGCAGTATATTCTTCTCCACGAGTAAGTTGCTGATGTCGGTGTCATTGTCATCAAACCAGTCCTGGTGTCGACGGCGTGCGCGTCCGAGAACATCGAGGGCGGTGGACTGGATGACATTTCGCAGTTGACACCATCGTGTCTCCACGGTAGCGGTATCATCTGGAGCATGCAGGTCCTCCAGTTTCCCGGTTATTTGGTTGCTGAAATCAAAACAGTGAGCAGGCAAATTTAATAAAAGAGTATTTAACTTACATGGTGGCCTGTTACCTTGGGGCCTTCGTCGGAATTGCAGTCGGAGCCTCATCTGGGAGATGGCGAGGCGGTGATCTGTCCAACCATCGGCATCGCGGATCGCCTTAGTTACCAGCACGTCCTGTCGATCTCGCCTCCGGACGAGAACATAAACCAGCAGATGCCAGCACCGCAACCGAGGGTGCATCCACGTGGCCTTCTCCCGCGTCGGAAGGCGGAAGAAGGTGTTGGTCAGCCGGAGACGGTGTTCCGCACACGTGCGCAGAAGAAGTAGGCCGTTATCGTTACAGCTACCGAGACCGTGGGGACCAGCACTCCCTGCCAGGCAGCGTGGTCCGTCCCGACGCGGGAATTAAAGTCACCAAGGACAATTAACTTGTCCTCTTTTGGCACAGTCGCCAGCAACGCGTGCAGGTCCTCGTAGAATTTGTCCTTCGCCACATCAGAGCTCGTCATTGGGGGAGCGTAGGCACTGATTATGGTGGCGAACTGGTCTCCCCGAAGAGGCAGGCGGAGGCTCATCAGGCGATCATTGATACCCTGGGGCAGACAGGGCAGACGTCCCACGATGTCGTTACGGATGGCAAAGGCAACACCAGCGTCGCGTCGCTCTGCCTTTCGCCGGCCGCTCCAGAAGAAAGTGTAGCCGGCACGCACCTCCTCCAGCTGACCCTGCTCAGAGAATCGGGTCTCCCTGAGAGCAGCAATGTCCACCTTGTAGCGCGCAAGTTCCCGAGCGACTAGCGCCGTCCTCCGTTCCGGTCGGTTGCTCCTAGGATTGTCTAAAAGGGAACGAACATTCCAGGCTGCTAGTGTGAGTGGACTCACCCGAGCAGCCTGGAGAGTATGGCGAGGGGATGGGGACGGGGGTATTGTTGTTTGTTTGAGTTTTACGACCGCGTAGTTTGCGATCTGCGAGCCGCGGCCGGCTGCAGAAGACGTGAGACCCAGCATTTTTAGGGCCTATTTTCTAGCCCCTTCCTCCGCGAGGAGGTAAGCAGTGCTATCCCTAAATAGGACTGCTCGGACATCCCAGACGGCTGCCGAACTCCACTATGGGTCACGGATTTGTTTTAGTGGGAGAACGACCCGAGTTAGTCTGGGCCGCCTACGGGGTTGCTGTCGCCACCACCGTAGGACTTTTTTGAGAGGGGGGAGCTTGGAAGTTCGGGAGTCAGACATACCGGCTGTGGAGGCATACACAACACCGGAGACCCTTACCTGGTTTAGCCCGCCGGTCGTGACGGTTGCCCGGGGTGTGGCCGCTGGGAAGAAACCAACTTCGAGGAGCCACAGGTGAGAGTTGGGTACGAGTAAGAGGCGGCCACAGGAGCATTCACCACCTCTACGAGACAAATGGAGCGACCAAATGCAAGCTGTGTGGTGCTGCCCCTAACTAGTACCCCTACACCCCTTGTTCACCTGACAGATATGTTGACGCCCGGTGCTTTGGCGTGGAGAATGCGGATTGACAGGGACAAGGACCCAAGCATTCAGAAGGAGAAGATGCGATCGCTGGAACGGGACGTTTATTGGCCTGACGTTTCCGACTCAAATGAACCCAGCAGATAAGGGTAATGGAGGCATTAGGTGGGCAGTATTCATAGTACGCAGTGGCAATGCGATCACGAGCGTACTACAATTAGCAGCTCGCGTCGGGTGTCGTAATTGATGTAATGATGGCTTGGCAGTCCGTATATGAGTTGTTAATGGTCAGAATTTCATAATCTGTGATAGATTTTGGCGTGATAATGACCCGCAAATTTGGCTCACTGTCATTGGAAGTGTCGGTCACCCACCTCCTCCCCACGTGACTGAGCCCCCCGCTGAGTCGAAGCCTCAGCACAGAATATGGGAGCGGGAGGTCATTGCACTTGTTGATGGACTGCGGGCCTGTGAACCATGACAACCACGTGAGCCGCGTATGCTGACCGGAGTTTAGAACAGAAGGCGCAAGTTATACAGATCTGTGTTTATTGTGGAAGCGCAGAGGCACGGAATGACCTGAATGACAGATATAACCATAGCATGACCGCTTTCGGTGGCCGGTTGGGTTTAGAGTGCAAAAAGGTCTAAGGAAAGTTTTCTTTCTAGTGATCGCCGGTGTAATGTTACGCGCTTTTTACCAGGAAAATTTTTTGATTTGACTCTTTTTATGCAGAAGGGATCAACTGTATCCCTGGGTGTTCAACCAGACCGCATTCTACAGGTTTAGCGACAGTACAAACACCTGCGTGCTGGAAAGAGGGGTGAGGTTGTGAAAAAATGAAGTCGGGACGCCCCGATTGTCTGTCCGGTCATTGATCCCGAAGTGTTGGCCAGGTGACTAAACTTACCCGCCACAATATTCCATTTTTCGATCGAACACGCAGAACATCGGTGCGAAAATTACCCTCCTCGTCAGTTCCATTCTGCCGGGTATTTCCATCTACGACAGCCTTGGTCTGCTATTACTTGCGAGGTTAAATAGCCCTCAACTACTTCCGTCAGACGCTGCCTTACTTGAGAGAAGTTAAGTAGATATGCGAAGTCACTGTCTTGAGATGTCAACATTGCCTCGAGGGTCTCAAAATCTTATGATCCGAACTGACAGCAGAGTGCCGTTGCCCCAAGTTCAGGACACTGTTCCGATTTCCGCATCCTTCACGTGCAGTATGTGAAAAATACCGGTTGAAAACCATCGCATCAAGCGAACACGCAAATTATTTAAAATAGAACCGGACTACTAAAGTTGTCTAAAGGTCGGATACTCCCCTTCTTCAGGCATCAACTTTCAGCAGCACGCATGGTTTTCGAAAAGAAGACGCAATTTATTTGCTTCGTCCCCAGGAAATATGAGGGATCCCGCTAAAGCAACACACATTTTACATACATAATATTTAAAAAATGCGTTTTTGACTTCGCAAGGGTGGCTGAGCACACAATTAAACAAAAGCTGGCATGTTTCGATTTAGAAACCAATTCTGGATGCCTTAAAAACCAACAGCACTGTAACTCAATCATATTTATATTTTGTATTTGTAGGTCACCTTAAAAATTGCAGTCGGTTTCGTGAGTATAAATGCATGCTGTAGATCACTTCTAAGTACTGCAAATACGAAGCGTATGTGTGACATGGGAAAACCGGTCTCGGGTCAACGAACAGTTCATTGGTCAGTCAGTCTTGAGACACGGTTCCAAGCAATCTAACTACCAAGTCTTTGCGTGGGGCTAGTGAGGCCTAATCTCGCCTAGTTCAGCTATACAACGACCCGTAAGAAACGTTTAAGCCCACAGGACCTTTGGATTTGAACTTCATTTGGTTCTTCAGAGCAGAATATCGCTGTCATCTGCCTGTAAGGATGACTTATCAACAAGTGTGCCGGCAGCCTGCAGGAACCTTAGTAACTAAAAGGGCAAATCAAGGACATGAAGGTGTATAAAAAAACAATGACGCCCATGAACATCAAATCTACTAGGCAGACACAACATGGACTCTGCTGCAAATTTTCAGACACGTAACAATGCAACACAAGAAAGAATAAACCTGGTTGCACCATTTCGTGCTCAAATTAGCTGATGTTGAAGGCCGATCTATTGGAGAACACAGTGAAACTTCCAGTAGTGACATCGCTCCCCTCCATTTGCTGCGTAGTGCACATTAAACCCGCCTTTTCCGCATGCGGTAACCACGACTATTTATTACAAAAACGACCCCTCCCCGGCTGAAAAGCTTTGAGATTCCAGCTCAAGCCTGACCGATCAGAGCTTCGATCGTCTCATTCGATTAATCACTTATTCAGAGTGGTGTTATAGACAAGCCTCAATTTTCTCGCGTTTATGAATAGAAAAGGCGCGGGATTTCCGTGGTTTTGAAATAAAAAACTCACAAATGTGTCACACAATCCCCCTCGTGAGTTTTCTCCAACCTTCAGAAGGATTTCCTGTTTTGGAATACCCGTAACACCCACTTCTATCGAAAATAAGGACGAGACAGAGGCGTAGCGCAAAAACATCAGAACGCCGGCGTTGCTGCAGTAGATTATAAAGCGTCGGATCTGCCGAGAAATTATAAATCTGCACTAGGAATGCTTCGAGCCAAATATTTGGCCAGGATCATAGGTCAACCATCTTTCAGGTAGCCGCATACCAACTCAAACGAAGAGCCTGCTAAAGGGAGAGATTGAAGCAACTTGCGCTGGTCTCCATATGCCTGCATTCTGCCTCGGATTTATACAAATCGCCTCTATTGTGCAATTACTCGAACATTTTTCGTGTAATTTGCAGTATGACCGTAAATGCGAATGTTGACAGTATACTCACAAAATCGAGTTACCCTTTTTGAATCCTTCTAACCGCGAGTACAACAGCATTGCATCACAGATGCCTAGGGTCCCACTGTATCGAGAGATGAGAGAGAGAGAGAGAGAGAGAGAGAGAGAGAGAGAGAGAGAGAGAGAGAGAGAGAGAGAGAGAGAGAGAGAGAGAGAGAGAGAGAGAGAGGAGAGAGAGAGAGAGAGAGAGAGAGAGAGAGAGAATGAGTGCTCAGCGTAGTGACTACCTGCGAGGGTCATAGATCGGCTGCAAGGCAAAACGGAATGCACGGATTCCGTCCAACAGTTGGGGCAGATTACTGAGCATCACATGAATGAATATTCGCAATCTCAGCGGATGACGTGAGAACGCTGCTCAACTGGTAGGCAACCAGGTGGACTCGAGTTCAAATCTCGTGCCACACAGACCTGGCTTGAGATCTGAATAAAGTAGAACTGTTTGTGAACATCGCCTGTAAATTGCAGTTCTGTAGGCGCTTCAGCGAGTCAAACCTTGTTTTCCACGGCATCATTGAAAAAGCAACATTAACTGCTCATGAGAAGAATCGAAAACTGAGCGTGGGCATGCTTTCTCCTATGTTGACATCGGTATAAAAGTTGACGCGGTAGGGACCACTAATGTAGGCCCCCAGTCAAAGTTACAATTGGTGTTAGAGTTATGGTTGAGGTTAAAGATCCGTTTATGGTTTGGGTTAGTGTTAGGACATCGGAATAGGTACTATGCCTGATATTTAGCGCAACTAGACCAGTATAACGTGCAGCATTCCTCCCCCGTCTTGAGGGGGCGGGAGCATAAAAACGATTGTCACCGCTACCATCCAAGAGAAATCAGTAAACATAATTTTAGTTTTTTACTTTTCAGAAAAAATCACTTATGCTACGGTCTAAAGACACAGGCTGAAGTCCGTTAGCCACTGCGGTGTAACGGCGTAATATTCATTAAACTTCCACAGGCAGATAATAGAATATATATATTACGAAAAAAGTCTCATCGGAAAATTGAGGTTTTCTCGTGAATTTTCAAGCTGGTTACACCAACCCATCGTCAGACAAAATGACCTGGGATAGGTGGTTTCGTCTTCTGACCGCTAACTGATGTTCGTTTATGTGGGTTGCGACGGATTTCCCAGTTTGCCTACAATAAACGGCATCACAACTGGAACATGGGATTTTTAAGACAACACCTTTTCTATCAAGATAGCCAACCTGTCCTTATGGTGTACAAGCTGTGAGCGTAAGGTAGATTCGGGTTGGTGTGTTAATTTTAGCTGGTGTTTTCTTAGTTGTCTTCGACAACTTCGGATACATTTTTACGCATGGGAGTGTTCACCAAGTCCTTGGTTTTGGTGCCTGAGTGGTCGTGTCACTTGCAAAACTTTCTGTTTGAATTCTTGCCGCTTCAGACATTGAGAAATTCATTTTTGGACAAAAATTTAAAGAGGAATTTCATTTCTGCCTGATAACTTTCTTCATCAGAGCAGAGCTTTGGCTCGATTTAGGAGACTGTAGACAGAAATCTTTTTGTGCGAGATAAGTAGTTACTCTCAAAGTGTAGGATGACCTCAGAATATGTTTCTTTGCGATAGACTGATGTATGGAGTGATTCATCCGTTTTTTGTTGTATGAGGCCATCCAGAAATGGGAGTTGTCCACCAGCCTCGATTTTGAAAGTGAATTCAATCCTTGGAAATTTAGAGTTCAGATTATTGTGGAGGAGGTCTATGTGCTTCCTCTTGATGATGAAAAATATGTCATCTACGTAGCGCAATCGTCATTTACGTTCAATCGTTGGAAGAGCTATCAATTCTGATTTCTAAATTATGGCCTCTGTCAGAAAGCCGGATATGGGTGATTCCATAGGAACTCCTTTAAGATGTTGATAGCATTGGCCTGAGAAAGAAAAGTTGGTTTCTAGACAGAGTTAGAGTAAAGCGCCGCAGGCACATAAGTGATGTAGGCCTGAAGAAGTTCTTCGGTGCAACTTCTCGCTAAATCCAGCGGGATTGAGGTGAAGAGCGAGACCACATCGAATGAAACCATCATTTCGTCAGGTGTAACTGTGAATCCTTTTAAATCTTCAATGGAGTACGCCGCGTTCTTTGTAAGTCAATGTAGTTGGGGAAATAACCAAATTTATATTTTATAGTTGGGTCCACCGATTAAGGAGATTATCAGTCGCAATGGGGTACCAGTTTTGTTAATTTTCGGATGACCATATATTTTGGCAATGTTGGGTTTTTCCTGTTTTCCGGATTTAGCAAGAACTCCTGAGATTAATTTCTTTCCCGTGAGCTGTTTCATTGTTTTCTCAATGCATGAGTTTAGTGATTTTGTGGTGTCAGCAGACAGAGGTTTGTATGTTGAATTGTTTCTTTAAGAGTGACAACAATTTTCTCTGTGTAGTCTGCTTTGTTTAGGATGATGGTGGTACCTACTTTGTCGGCAATTAGGATACTGATGTTCTTGTCTTGTTTAAGTGCATTTAGTGCCTTTCTTTCATTTCGTTCTTTGAATTGACGAAGCCGATAATGTGTATCTGTTATGAATGCTCCAAGAATTTGATGGCCATTGTGCATAGCGGCTTGAAAGCCCTGGGATGACTTTACTGCCGGTTTTACCCTCACCGATTTCGATTGAATTCTGTTTACTCGACATCGGTGTAAAAATGATAATTGTTCTCGCGTTAACCTATCGCAAATTGCACACTTTTCCCATCGTTGACCATAAGGCAAAACACTGCGCTCGAAGTTTGTACGTATGAATTGAAATACGGGTATCCCAAGCTATTTAATTAAAGAGATGAAATTCTTTGGGAAAATGCAAACGTTGATGCTCAAATTTGCGAAATTGGTGCCCCAGCTCGTCGTCAGACTTTGGGATGTGTACAAGAACAATTAACTAATTACCCCTGTCTAACAGAAGATTCTACGGTTGGGTGATGTTGCGCCAATACGCGTTAAGTGATGTTTGTCATTCTGTCATGATTGGTCATGCGCATTTTAATTCGTCCTTTTTGGATTTTGTATGCCGCATCTAAATAGATAGGCCAATATGCCCAATGGGAAAAGGCTGCGAATTCCTGGAAACAATGCACTCAGACGAGGCAAGCATCAATCGGTACATAAAATTAGATTTCACATACAAAATCTTCAGGGAAAAATACAAACGCGCATGGCCAATCATGACGGGATGAAAAACTATAATCAAGGCGTATTGACGCAAAGATTGCCCAAATGTAAAAGCATCTGTTAGACACAGTTAATAAGTTAACTATTCTTGTACATATCCCAAATTCTGATGACCAACAGATGCAACAGTTACGAAAATTTATGCATTTAAGGTTATATTTTCCCAAATAATTCCATCAACTCTCTCTCTCTTTTCGCACTTTTCGCGCGGATCCCGGATGGAAATGGTGTGATCGATGGTCTGTGAAGATGGCCGGTGTTCCTTCTTTCCCTACCGCTGACATCTCCACTCGTTACCGCCGTCGTACCGTCTCAAAAGTCCCTGACCGTCAGCATCTCCACGACCCTCACCCGCATTTGCGAACAGCACTGCACTCCCCACCGGTATCTAACTGATCATTCGTGACCACCTCCCACTCCAAACGGATCGATTGTATAAGTCCCCAGTATTCGCTTGTATCTTTATATTTCTCTTTTACTATCTACAATTTGTTACTGTTAACATAGATACCTTACGTTATAAACTTATTCTCTCCTGCTATCTATACATGTGTGCATTATGAAGTGTGTAACGATTCTGCCGACGTTATATGGCTACAGATTGTCCTAGTGATATACTCCACAGTGTGTGCTATCTTTGACATTCTCGGCCGCTACATTATATATATATATATATATATATGTATATATATATATATATATATATATATATATATATATATATATATATATATCAAGGAAATAATTTCTGAAATTATTAAATGCAGGTCATTGAGTCAGATGATTCGGACATGACTTTTTAGGGTCAGACCCGAAATTTCAATGAACATTTGGGTCGAAGACAATCAACCACTGTGGAATATCCCACGTAATGCCCATTCTACAAACAAGTAGTACTACAAGTAGTATGAATCGTATATGGCACATATATTTTACCGTACTTCCAACATAGGTAATAGCTAAAAGCCCAGACTGGTGTTTCGAGGATGTTTCTGCTGCTGCGTGCCGCAGCAACGAGAGGTTCGGCTCCTCAGTGGGTCCCCCAGCGTTCTCTATGCGGTTTCTGGTATATGGACTCCAGAGAATAATCAAGGAAATAATTTCTGAAATTATTAAATGCAGGACATTGAGTCAGATGATTCGGACATGACTTTTTAGGGTCAGACCCGAAATTTCAATGAACATTTGGGTCGAAGACAATCAACCACTGTGGAATAACCACGTTATGCCCATTCTACAAACAAGTAGTACTACAAGTAGTATGAATCGTATATGGCACATATATTTTACCGTAATTCCAAAATAGGTACTAGCTAAAAAGCCCAGACACGTATTTCAAGGAGGTTTCTGCTGCTGCGTGACGCAGCAACGAGGGGTTCGGCTCCTCAGTTGGGCCTTGGGGCCAACTCTCAAGCCCCGCCAGCAGCCGTAAGGCAGTTTAGGATATGGGCAGAATAACATGAACGACAAAGACAAGGGAGACTGGAATGGCCATTTCTGGCTTATTAGCCATCATCAGCGAGCCATTCCCAACGCAAGGCGCTGCCGTGCCTGAGGCTTGAACTCGCGCCCTCTTTGAACAGAAGTACAACACTCTACCCACTGTGCAACGAGCTCATTGTTTTGCCGGTGTCAATCGGGAATATTAACAATGGTAGTTGGGCGCTCACCGATCGGTTACAGGACTCACTCGTCCCATGGTGCCTTGGCGCTAACTCTCAAGCCCCGCCAGCAGCTGTAAGGCAGCTTAGGATATAGGCAGAATAACATGACCGAAAAAACCAAGGGTGCATGAAATGGCCAATTCTTGCTTATTTGCCATCATCAGCCAGTCATACCCAATCCCAAGTGTGGACCACCTGAGATTCGAATCCGCGACCGTTGGCAATTAAGTCGAACGCTCTACTTTTGAGCAATGAGCACAATGTTTTGTCGGCTGCGATCGGGAACATGATCCTACATTGCGGCTCACTGATCTACTGAAGGAACATGGATGATCCATTGTGCTCTGGAGCTAACTTTAGAGCCCTCGCAGGCGGTCGCATAGTGACTTGTAGCATATGTGGATAGAATGAAATGGACAATGCCATGAGTGGAAAGGAAGGGCAACTGATTGTTGACCTCTTCTTCCATAGTAAACTGGATGTTGGGAAAAGATGGAGTTCAAAAGTGTCTTGAAAAATATATATATATATATCATTTTGCCGGCACATGTACTGGCTAGAAGACCCCTTAGATTTTAACTCGTATGTGCGCTGTCAGTATCATGTATAGTTTTACCCCACTAATCAGAATGTCTAACCAACTTTCAAAGTTTCGAGAAGCAATGGTGCACAAGCAACTTTTGTTAGCGAGTAGTACTAAAGTGATATTACAGCAAATTCCAGGCGTATAGCAAAACTGAAGGAAAAATAAATTGCAAAGCTAACTCAGGTCCAATTGCAGACGCAGCAAGTAGAAAAAATACACGCAAGCCCTCGGAACGACGTTTTAAGGCTTCTGAAGCCCAAGTTAGCGTTCCAGCTATTGCCAACGTCTTGCTCGTCAGTTACCACCCACTCGATTCCTTTCGCAGTATGCGGAGTTTAGGACCGCACAGAATTAAAGTACAGAACAAGCCGGGTACCTGGTTAGAGCTAAGCGACGCTAGGGGGGAGGGGGTCACTGGAATATACATTCAATACAAAATTTTGTACAAAAATGCATGTATTATCCAGGTTATGTGACTGCTTCCACAGCGGCTGGTTTAAAGGTCTTAATGCGACAAGACGATTGCTTGCTCTGCTGCCTCTTTCGTTTCCTCCTCTTGCTCTTCTCTGCACCGGCACGGTCCGTCTCCGGCAAACCAGCAGAGTCGGCGGTGTGTGGCTTGCCCGGGCGCCCTGATGCAGGACAAATGATTAATTCGGCCACTTCAACCTCGGTATCCAGGCTAACTGGACGCCCAGCCACTTCGCGGTGCAGACACTGAAGGCTGACCGAGTCGACGAAGTCAGCTGACCAGAGACGGAGCATTTTAAGTAGGGTGGGAATATCCGCTGCAAGGCCGATCACATCGCTGGGGGCTTCGGCAGGTGCTCGATGACAAGAAAAGCCCCGCAGATTCTCCTCACTAAAGGCAGTGAGGGTGGCGAATTTGTCAGGCTGCTTGAGCTTGAGGCCTAGCCAACGGGCTGAGTGACGGTCCCAGAAGAAGTGGAAAAGGTCTCCAAATTTTGTCTGAAAAAAAGATTTGAAAAGGTGTTTTACTTGAAACCAAAGCGCACCGCAGTTTGAGAGAGGCCCAGGATTCAATATACGCAGAGGGGATGTGACATTCCAGCGCTGACACATGCAACAGGGCATATATAGCTGCGACTTGTTTACCAAACCTTAGGGTTCTCCCCTGGCGGAGGTGATTTGAATTTCCGACGAGAAGTACATTTTTAATCAATCTTGGCGGTGGGCCTGAGTGAGATTTTCAAATTTCAGATAGATACAATGTTCTGTAAGGAAACTGCCCTCCTCTATATATGTAAAAAAATTCAAACGCTCTAGTTAGTTGACATTGCCGGTTAGGTCAAGAGGCCGGTCTAGAATCGAACAGAACTGGCTGTCTACATAGTGGCTCGTGTTCAGCCCTAATAGAACATTTGCTCAGCCCGAAAACATCTCCGTCTCGCTAGACAGGGCATATCGATTAATTCCTACAGCTAACAGGCATAATTGCCATGACCAAGAGGCTACACATCTGGCAGGAATTAGGGAGGTGGACCGTTTCGCTGGAAGACCTGATAGTGCGTTCCCTACTACCCCCATTCGGTAAAAAAATGAACCGTTATCTGGCATGGCAGACTGACTGATAGGAAATCGTACCTTAAGTTGACGCATGAGCCAGAGCAGTGGGTCACACAGATAACCGTCGGGCCAGTAACCGGCGCCCGGGTCAAGTATCTCCAAGGACACAGGCGGAGGCTCCTTCCTAGCTTGTTTCAGCGAGGACAGATCCGCGGGTCGGTTGGGTCTGAAGACTTTTGAGAGGTAGGTTGGTGTGTCCACGTCAAGGTTCTCCAAAAGGCGGGTTTGGAATACTGGCGGTTTGGTGGTCAACAGGACATCCATCTCGGAAAGGTCAGGTCGAAACACGGCCTTGATGGGATGATCGGAAGAGAACAATAATTAGGCTGAAAGATAGTTCGAGCCTCTATATAGCATGTAGGGTCTACACGGTCCCTTTTGCGGGCTATATAAGCTAAAAGGTGAGTACTGAAAACCAAAAAGAAGACTGTTTCTCCATTAAATATATGCTGTGAGGACGGTTGATAAAGCATGCTTGAAAAATAATTCAAACAACCTTTTAAAAAGCTGACGTAAAGCATAAGTTTTAAAAATTCACGAGGTGAGATAAAGAGCTGTTTACAGTCATATCTTGAGCTATGCTCGCAAATGTTTTTAGTGTTCGCTGGGTTTCTTGAGAAGTGTCGGAATAAGAGTGACTCCAACAGCTCAATAGTTTGTTTGCTCATGGGTGTCACCATCAGTTGTTTGCGTTTTTGGAAACTATGAGGCGATAGCCAGGGGCCTCACGGAAGTCATCGGGCCTCTAAGGCATTTTAATAAGACAGCGTTGCATTAGATCTTAGCCCTTCAAGGCCTCTGTTATAACTTGGGAGATTCACACATTTTGTGAAATCCGGTACGGATATCCAAGACCATCTGAAGAAGACGGAAGTGGGTTGGATACTCATGTATCTTCTGTCCTGTCAGTTCAGGGCTGCTGCTGCTGCTGCATTAAATCTGACTTCAGTAACTACATGGACGCGATGATGATGATGATGATGATGATGAGAGAGAGAGAGAGAGAGAGACTCATACGCATTGGCTGAATTACGCGGGAGGATTAGTGAGAAATATCAGTTCATGCTGACGGTTCCCCTTAGTGGCACACGAAAACCGGGACAAGCCAGAGGTGTGGCCAGGTGAGATAAGTGAACACAAACATAAATGTTCACGCCTCAGTAACAGATTTCTCACGCATCCGTCACACAGCCCTGACTCTAGATAAGCCAATAAACAACCAGCAGGAGTTCGAATCCGGCGTGATAAGGTCGATCGAAAAACAGATAACCAGAAATTAACGACCTTGTCTCTGCTGTTGGAATTTAAAAAGTGCTTCTCAATATCTCTCCATGCAAAAAGTTTCGTGCAGCAACAAAAACCGCTTCCAAACCAAAACCCCACGGGCAATTGTCTAGGCAAAAACGAGTTTGCTCTTAAAACCACCCAGGAATATTTTCAGTCGGTCGCCAGGGTTCAGCGGCAGCAGTCAAAAGGGGAGAGATGAGGCGATGCGAAAAAATTGCAGGACTGCATCCGCAACACTCGATCTCGCGCACTAGCGTCTGTCGCGCGGTGGGGGTGGGAGGTATTCGAAAGCGGTCGCCGATGTTGTGCTTTTTGAAGTAGTGGGCAGTGGGGTGACGCAGAATAGCCCAACAACGAGCGGAAAACGCCCGCCAATGGGTCGCGGCACGAGCGGCAAGACGAGACAAACCCTCTAGAGCTCAGCACGCTCCCTCTCTCTCTCTCTCTCTCTCTCCCTCCAAAAAACGCTCACATGCGCACACTGCACATATGGAAGGGGGGTTGTGGTAAGCGTGGCCTACACGCATTCACCCGAAGCGAGGTGAGAGTTTGGTGACATGTCTGCCTTTCCACTCATGAAACACTGACGCCGTCAAGGGACAAGAGACTTGCGAAACCATTTAAAGTATCAAATCCTGCAAGGTTGTCGATATTCTAGTCGCTAGTGTAAGTCACCAGGAGGAGAAAACGAATTCATCCTTCCCAACAAGAGGTCCTCAAAGGAGCGCCCGTCAATAGCGACGGCTGCTGATACGATTGGAAATTAACTCATAGATTAGGCAACTTTGTACACTATCGTGATGTAACAAAGGGTATGAATGGCTTATATGGGCCCACCAACAGGACATGAGAACTGGAAACGCCCGCAATAAAGGCATCATTGCGCCAAATTCCATGAGAACTAGGGTTAAGGGTTAGAATTAATATTAGGACTGCACTTGAGGTTGATATGAGGGCCACTATTACCTTTAGGACACAGGTATATTCTTCCTTACTGGAATTATGCGCAGTGCCACTTTTGTTACTTGGGCAGATCTTTCCTATTCCCGTGTCCTGTTTAGGAGGCCATATATTGTATTCCTTACCCAACAAAGTACCAGTTCCATTATATTTCCAACGCAGACCACCAATACCTCGTAGGAGAGTGGTGACTTGCACATGAAGTCTGCGGTAGTAAAGGCGGCCTAAGTAGTGTCGAGTACACTGTCTTCTTATTCCTAGCATGTTACAGAGACAAGAGGACTGCAAGCGAGTTTGGCCGCAGCGACCGACATGACACAAAACCTCCGCCTAAATGTATCGCATAGGTTCTAACTCTTTAAACCAACCGGACCTCAAGCCCTGCGGTACTCAAACCCGGCAAATGCGGTAGAGGCTACATTTAGAAGGCACGAGACCCCACCTCAGTTCATATTGCTAGTTGCCAACCTCTAAAGTCCTGCGGGCGTTTAAAGGTGGGCCAAAAAGAGTTTAGAGAGGTAAAAAAGCTCCGCTTTACTTGCTCGACCTCATAAATTACATTTTGGTGGTAACCGACCGGAGATGAGAGAAGGCACTGTAACTATCAGATATTTCACCCGGTCTTACACGGGTCACACAAACGTAAGGACTGGGGTGAGTATCTGACAATCTGTGGTAAGATCCGGTATTTACTGAAAATGGTACAGTAAGGAGTCAGAGATAGTTCAGTATATTTAAGGGTAATAGGCATTGCCATTGATGATACAGAGGGCTCACCAAATACATTGGTCAAAGGGGTGCATATTTTTGACTTGAGTGGCTTTCACCTGATCACGTCGGAAACGCATGAAATAGAGTGAGAAATATGCAACACAAGAAGTTTTGCATCTCTGACATACGCAACAGAGAAAGCAAGTCTCTTGGAGCATTGCACACTGAAGAATCCATATTTATAGAATATCAAGATTCCACCTTTGAAGGATGAATGTTATCAATTGACAGTTTTTTTTTTACTATATCCCAAAATGTTGCGGTACAGCGACGAGACAGAGACGAAGTTAATGGTCAGACGCCTCCATCCCGCCCCCCTGGCCTAAGGCCCTGACAGAACTAGACGCCTGAACACCCTCAACCCTTTACCCCACGTTTACTGTTTATTGGTTGTTTAAGCTCTTGCTATCCTACCCTCCCTTATATTACTGTACAGGTCCGACGATGAATAATCGAAAACGTAAGTTCACCGAAATAAACTTCCTGAATCCCCAAATGAAATGAAGGTTTTTTAGTAAACATCTGGAAACCCATCAATTGCCTTAAGATATGTTCTTAATATTTTGAGGCATATGGGAGTCATAACTAGACAGACCGGATAAATGGAAGCGAGTAGGTGAGTCGCAGGCTCTTGATGCGAAGAAGATGAACGTGCAATCACTGCGACAATCGGCTTAGCAGATAATGACGCGAGCCAGCAATAAGACACGTTTATATGCTCCCTGCTATCACGCACTACGCCTACGCGGCCTATTTTCCCCAGCCACGCCGCCACGACGCCGTGAGATGGCGTGGAATCAGCCTCATCGGAATACCATCGCCCACCGCCTCCCTCTTCCTTTGACTACAAAAACTGCGCACTTATTGGTGCATTCTCAGTCGCTGGAGAGGTTCTTTGTACGAGTCCAAAAGCTCACACATGCTGTCTCGGCGAGTGCACGTTCACCTCCTTAGAGCGGATAAAATTGGCCGATCGTGTAGAACAGCCACAGCGGCTGCGACAAAGTCACTATCGCACATAAGCAAGAACTCGACCAAAGAGAGACTCGATGCATAAAGTGCCTACCTTCAAGTCCGCGAGATGTGCCCCAGCAACCAACATCGCTCTAAGCAAGTCATGGGAGCGTTTGGCCAGGAGTTGTAACCTTGCCAGTCCCTCTATAGAAGGTCCACTTTGAGTCCAGTCGGTGCCAGCCAGATCAAGCGGAGTGATGATGACAACAGCCGGCAAATCGCCACGGGGTGTGTTGTAGAAGTCCTTCAGGGCTGCTTCGACTTTGAGGGGACCGTCACCTAGGCAGGAAATTTCAAAAATTTGGGAATCTTGAAAAATGGGGCGCTTATATGCATGTTTTAAAAAGGAGCGTCAGTTTGGATAGGTAACCAAGAGGATGATAGTATTTTTGAAGAAACAATATGAAGACCTTGCTGATTTTTTTTAATTTTTCCCGAACTTAATTACTAACTTGGAGTATAGTCTGAACTAAGGGTTTATAGACGCAGGTCGATTCCTATCAGCCACAGCTGGTAACTGCGTAACATTCATAAAAATGCCAACAGGCAGGGCAGTAGTATTTCCTGAGGTTACACGATACACCATATTGACAGTACAGGTGCTAACTAAAAGCCCACAGGAAATGCTGGGGGATCCAATGGTGAGCCAAGCCCCTCACAGCCCTGTCATGCAGCGGAAGAACATCAGTGAAACACGCATGTCTGCGCCTTTAGCTCTAGTGTATTATATAACCCCTATGTATACGACGGGTTGCCTGTTGGCAGTTTAATAGATATTACTCGGTTATACCGCAGTGGCTGATGGAATTCAGCTCAAATACTCATATGAAATGTCAGTCTGTGCCTATAACGCTTAGTTCAGATTGATTTACTCAAAGGTAACGATTTCTTTCTGATGCAAAAATATTTTAAAACAACAATTTTGGGAAAGAGAACAACCGGCATCGCTGATATGAATATTGACCGTAAAAAAGATTAGGGAGCTGAAAATAGCGACAATAAGAGGAAAATGTCACAATCTGTTATCTGCTGAAATCCGTTGGCTTTAGGCATCGCCCAAAGCAGCAGTTACATAAGCCTCTGTCCAAAATTCATTGTGGATATTGAGTCGGTAAACCTTGGTGTAAAATAAAACGGAGGCCGAATCAATCTACGACTGGTCAGAAGGAAGCAAGAGTTCGTTAACATGTTGGCTATGATCTCCTCGATGTGACGGTCATAGCTAGTTAGCCTTCAGAGGATATACAATTGACCCCCATCTATTCAGGGTTCGGTATTCGTGAACTATTTTAGTAGAATATAGCTAAAACATTCACTAATGACTTTAATTTTTTACTAAATGCACTTTTATGATAAATGTTTTTACTAATTTTCAAATATTAATATTACATGTGCGTGCCTGAATGTAATGGTAACTTGAGTAGTTTGCGCCTTGTTAGAAAAAACGATTGTAGGTGTGTTTACACGTAGCTGAAAGCCATGTATCGCTAAGAATAATGCTGTAAGATGACTGTGGAAGAGTATGAAAGAGTTTTAGGATGATAGTTTAAGGTATGTTTTATGTTTGAATAGTAAAAAGAGCGGGTATAAGTATTTTTAGGGGGGTCTCAAGTATTCGCAGGTAGCTGTGGTCCCTAACTCCTGCGAATGCCGAGAGTCGATTGTAAGGGGACAAATAAGGGGAAACAGCTGGACAGGACAGGGGATCCGGAGTGCGGCCTGCTGCCGCCCGTCTATATTTTTTGACCTCTCCAATTAGCACCGGCTGGAAAAATTTGGTACGGTAATTAAAAGAGGCAGTAAGTCAGACAACTTTTCAAAATAAAACATATAATTGACTTGGAAGTGCGCATTGACCTTAAAGTAACGTCGTTGGGCAGCTCAGCGTCTTACTGATACCACAAAGAAAACCATGAACATTGAGGGGATCATGTAAACAAGGAAGAAGCAAACACCTGGTATTGGCAGTTACAGACCGTAATTAACGCGAAATGACTAAATGCCAGGTCAATACCTTCGATAAAATCATCATTCAAATCGATGACAAGGGGCCTCTTCATCCAGTCGAAAGTCGACAGGAGCTGAAGAAAACGCAGAAAAGTCGCCAGCGGGGAGGCCGAGGGAAGTGCGGCCTCATCTCCCCCCACACCGAAGGGGCCCTCCTCCTCCTCCTCATGCAGTGTGCCTCTGACGGGCTTCGTAAAGAAGCCTGCGTACACTATCATCAACTCCACTGCGATCTCGGAGAGGCGGAAGTCAGCGGAGAAGTCGTTGTCACCGAGGAGAGATGGTGGTCGACTGGCGGGTAAGCCACGCGGCTCGCTGCCCAGCTCCGGACACCGGACTACTGGCAAACCGTGGCCGGAGAGCCAGCGCTTAGCCAGGCGACAGGCCTCTGGAAAGATGTTGAGGTGCACTCGCGAGATGGTGTTAAGTTGACTAGTGACGGCTGGCAGCCTCTCGTTAAAGAGCAGCCAACGCTGGAGGTCGGCCGGCGTGCGTAAGGTCGCGTCAGTGCCTGGTAGAGATTCCTGCTTGCTGCGGGCCTGCTTCGAGTTGGGGAGAAGGCCTGTGGCGCGCTTCAACAGCAGAAGCTCCAGTGGTTGGTAAAAGGAGACGCGTAAGACCAGACCGCCCTAGAAAGGGGAGAAAGAAAGAAACTGAGAGAGGAGCATAGGAAGCTTGGTGGCTCAAAAGCGAGGAGTTCGCACAGAATGTGGGAGTGGTAAAGCTACCAAGGACATTTTTAGGCAGAGATGCCTTGTATGGCCGCCTAAACAGGACATGGGAATAGGAATGCGCCTCGCCCACTTAAAAGAGGTGGCCTTACAGTAAATTTCAGGAAGGGCAAATATACCCGTGCCTTATCGCTAACTTTTACCCTAACAGAAAACTAAACTAAAAACCTTATACCTAACTCTAACCTAAACCCTACAATTAACACGATAATAACCTTAACCTTTAGCCTAATCATGACCCTAACCCCAATTCTGACCTTAACCTTAAACTTAAACTTGACCCTCACGTCAATCCTAAACCTAGTTTCTTTTGAATTCAGCGCAAAGCTACATGTATTATGGGCGGTTCCTTTCTCCGCCTCCTGTTTAGCCGGCCACCGAAGGCATCCTAGTCATGCTCTTTTTTCTAAATCTGTGCCGACTGTTCCCACCCGAAAACGTTGTTATAAAATCGAATTCGATCATTTCAGTTGGCCTAGGGTTCTGCAAATGATCGCGTAATCCAAGTTACTCTAGTTTTATGTGACTTACAACAAAAGCCATGATCTTATTGCTAGAGGGCACGGAAACGTCATTCACATTTTTATACTGAAAGACACCCTCTGACACTGCCACCGCCTTAGACAACCGAGAAAAATTGACTCCCTATGAAGTAATACCAAATAAGATTCCATTGCGAATGATTAACTAAGGAAATATCTCCTGCTAAACGCGAGGTCCCTCACACATTAAGGTCAGTCTCAGGGCAACGGTGTCCCATATTCATGGCACCAGTGGAATTTGACAAACTTCCCTTTTTCATCACTTTTTTCTAAGTTATTAAGGTGACAAGAGAACATCTAGTTTACACCATGCCACTCACCATCCAGAACCTCGTTTGCTCAATATGAACTAAGCTGGAGGAGGAAATGAGAAGGAACGACACTAAAGCGGATCTAACAGCGCCAAAGCGCGGGTCTGCATGCAAACGGGGCAAGGTGAAATCTTTGGTAGGCTGGAATTGAGACTGTACGAGGTTGGCATTCAAAGGTCTCTTTTTGATGAGACTTCTTGTGGCGTACCCCTCGCTGTTTCGTCAGTTGTTGCGCATCCCACACTAGGGTACGGGAATTGTCAGACCGTGCGTCTATGTGGGGTCGCGTAGGTGCTGACTGAATGTGTGAGCGCAAGTCTGAGACCGGCCCATCTACAGTAGCCATGCAATTTCAGGGAATGTTAACCGAAAGTCGGAAGAGCGTTTTCTATTAGAAATTATTAGGCTTGTAATATTACTTCTCCTACAGCATAATCTCAAGATATTTCAGGATGCCACGACAGGATGTCACCTTTTTTGAACAGGCCGCCTTCAACGCTAGATGCTGTAAAAAATTACTGCTTAAGTAGCATGCAATTTTCGATGTCCTTGTAAAGTCAAATGTATTTTATATAAAACATGCATTAAAATATTCCTTCTTGTACTCATTTGGGAGAAAATTATGTCTTCTTCAAACCTTGTACGTGAGCAAAGGGTAGTTTTTGGTTTTCAAAATGTCTACTTATGAAAATTTTTAAGACCGCGCAATGTCCATTTAATACCGTTTGTAAATTATACTATTTGGTCCACATGCAGTGCAAAATTTTACGAGTCCTATAAGACGTCTTCTTAGTAGCGTACATAAATGTACGATTTTCCTTGTACAGAAAATATACAGTTTGTAGTTTGGAAGCTCTGAATGCAGATTGAGTTCAAAAATTAGTCATAAATTTAGAAATTGTGTTTTAAAAAGCGATAGATAGCCTGCCTTTACGTTGAAACTTTGAGAGAAGACAATTTTATATCAAACGATTTATGTTTTTCTATAAAATATGTTCGAATTTATAAGGCTATTGAAAATCAATTAAAAGTGCATACTACTTAAGTGCTACATTTGTTGTACAATGTAGTCTTTGAAGGCAACCAAAAAGAGGCCTGCACCCTAACATATCTGCAATATACTGCATGATAATTAATATAACGACTGTAGCTAGGTAATCTTTTCGAAGCGAAAACACATTTCACAATTTCGGCTAACGTTTCACACATCTGCAGCAATTGTAATTTTATTATAACCTCCCCCCCCCCACTGATGCGCTAGACTGCAACGGGGGGTACACTGGCTTATGGCAAAAGTCAGGCGATCTGTATGAGCCCTTAGCTATTGCCGCGAGTGCGTGAAGTATGCGCTAGAGGCCGCATCAGCCATTGCGTACAATCTCCCCACCAGTCTGCCGGCAGGGTGGAATAAGATGTCAGAGCACGTTGGAGGGTGAGAGTGAGAGAGATCCCAATGCTGGTGCACAAGTCCGAGTGGATGGTACGTTCAGCCCCCGTTCGTTGATGTAGTTGGATGGCCGTTGTCCGAAAACAAACCGTGGTGGATACTTTTGTTGAGCTTTCAAAAACAATCTGGTGAAAGTTGGAGATCCTTATAAGTGACGTAACCTGAGATGTAGCCCTACCCGGTAATTTGGAAGAAAATGTTTAGAAACGTCGAATGATGAACCCTAGGCTAGCTGACTTCGAATGACTGCTTAATGAAGGCCGGCTGTTTGTTTGACCAACAAGTTTAACGATACCCACCCTGTACTCCACAGCAAGGTAGTGCAGGGACGGTTACTTGCGCTGGATTATAACGAGAGCAGGCTTTCGATGCATCTACCCCACTCTTTGTTCCACTGCCCCGCCTGGGCACAGTGAGACGTACATGACACACCGCTACCGAGGGCACGAAGACCCAGAACATAGGTTTATTCCCTTTTCTGGGAGATCTTCATCTGACGATGCCAGTAAACACTACCTCATTCACCGCTTTGGCGTCGTTCATACATGAACTAGTTTAATAACGAAGACGGGATATTGAGGTTTTCGAAGGACCAAATCTGTGTAATTAACCGGTTAGGTTGACTTCAAGCTGAAAAATTCTTTACTTAAACGCCCACAGTTCTGGGTCATCAAATTGGAACATACAACTTGTTACACGAGGGGCCCATCAATTGCTCTGCTCCAAAGCCTACACTAATTTCAGCCAGATCGTTCATTGTATTTCAGTTTGCTGAGGAGTCTCATCCGGAGAGGCTTACCAGGAAAATGTCGAGCATGCCATTGTCGACTACACGTGAGGGAATGCCTTTGGGGCAGAGTAGTTCATTCACCCGAAGAAGGAACAACCTCTTCATGTGCAGGAATGCGTCCAGGTTGTCTCGTGGCCACTTGCCTGAGGATTCAATATTAATGATGACTAAAAAGATAGAAGAAGCAAAGAGCGTTGATTAATTTCTAACCAGATAACTTGTTTGGAAAGCTAAAATGTTGCAGACTTGATGCTTTTAAATCATGCAGTATTTGACTTAAAAAGTGTACCCTCAAACACCTTCAAGAGTTGTAAGAGGCAAGGTGGACGCACGTATCAGTGTACGTACTAATCAGAGCTCACAGCCGACTTTACGAGAAGACAACCATGGATCACTTAGGCCTTCGGGGGAAACAAGGCCGATGGCAGGAACCTGAGTCTAATTAAATTAATCAGTATCCGAAATTAGTCTGACTTGCTCAGTAAAAGTCTAATGAAGCCGACGAGGAAATACTTTAAAACAGTATCGATAAAAACTCGGTTAGTGGCCTCGATGGGATTCGAACCCACAACAGCAGGAGGACGGCTGCAGTACAGCTAACGTGCTACCCATAATTGGGTCAAATATACTACTCAAACCTTCCAAAAACCCCTTATTAAGTAAGTTCGTCTGGTAGGCATTTAATTGACTCTATCTTAATTGCTTGCTGTATCACAATTGGTGGATTCCATAGGCTGGTAACTACACCCAAGTGTTATTAAACTCAGGGATACCAGTGGGGTTTTGCAGCTCCAGTGGTTATAACATTGGCTATAGTGAAGTCTCGCGCCTTCTCTCATGGCTTCGAATTCCACCGAGGCCGCCGATTTATTTACAAATGGGTCAAATGTGTTATTCGAAGCAGTTAAACCTCCCTAGTAGCTATAACTATGTATAATTATTCTATGATTTTAGATAGTCTTTCGACAGTATAAGGGCACGTATTCTACTATGGGCGAGTTCAATAGCAGCCGACCATAGGCTAAAGAAAGAGTTAAGGTGTTCAGCACACGTCAGAGAAAATGACGCAACAGTTTGAAGAGCGCTGTTTGAAAATAGGGCAACAAGCGGAATGGAGTTGTGAACATGGCCGATAAGGTGACCTTTCACGACATTGCGAGTACGCGTTGGCGAGGATTCCACGCAGGAAACACCTCCGTTGAGGAGGTTCTTGAGTTGCTGGCAAATTAAAATAGTGTCAGCTTAGGCAATACACCGGTTTGCGACATAAAATAACGAAATTCTAGTTCGCAGACAGTAATAAACTCCGCACGCAACATTACGGCGAATGGATCCTTCCAGGGCTCCTCAAAAGGCAGATATGAAGGACAAATCCGACGTACTATAGATGGGCTGCAGAGTGTGAAGCACATCCTTCCAGGAGAAGGTCTTTGTCTTCTTCTCACGCGCCCTCTTACGCAGTCTACGAGGGACGGTCAGAACCGGGGGAAATACGGAGGTGTCACGAAATTCTGAGGAAATTGCTTGAACACCCACAATATTAAGGGGCAAATGGCTGTTGAGGTCCTGTAGGACTGAATTCAGTCTATCCACCGTGCGGATAAGATGAAGGCTACTAGCCCGAGGGGGAAATCCGATGACAGTATGTGCAGGTGCGAAGGAAGCTAGGAGACTGTTGAGGCGATCTGAGGTCACCTGATACCAGTTCCGAGAGGTTGTTCGATCCCCCAACTTAAAGTGCCTTGAAGGGAAAAAAATCAGAGGGAGAAAAGGAGTGTTAGCATGCGACTTCCACTTTTGTGGTCACTGGTCTTTAGGCATAAATGGAAGAGAAAGCGTACAGCAATATGACTAACCAAGTCACGAAAGCTGAGCAAGTAAAACAGCAGATTAGAGCAAGCCTAGGATTGTCGACTCCCGGTAGGCCTCTACCTCAAATCATTTCTAGGGATCCTAAGTCTACCTGATCTTACCAGTATGCGAGGTCTTGCGAATGCGAATATGGACGTTGTTTGCAGTTGCCAACGCGGCTTCTGATAGTACCCGATCACGATAACCGAAGTCCCCTCGGGTTGGGGTATGGCCAACTGCAGAGCTATCATATGCCATTAAAGTCTCTGTGTAATGCTGCTGCAGCAAGGACTGCTCTTCGTTATGTAACAGCCCGCAAGAATTCTAGATCGGAAGTTCTAGGAAAGACCTAACGCCCATATTTCGTCTGTCAACGAGGACAGATCTGTGTGCGCCACTACAACTCGACTTGAACGTCAGATATAACGGCGGTCAGAGAACGGATTCAACCCAACAAAAGCTCCCTCTTTGGACTGGCACAGTTAGAGCCGCAGTCTCTCCAGAGAATGGCTATGTACCATAGTGGTCTTAATCTATACGTTTACGTCATCTTGCAGTAAAAAATGTCCAGACTTGCCAGTTGTGGCTGGCTAGTAGATGCAAGTGTGAAGGCCGAGGTTGCATGTCCTTCCGTTCCGGGGATGATCCAAGCAAAGAAGACAGGGTCTTGTAACTGGCCAGCGAATCTTAAAGGTCAGGATCAACTACTTGAGACTGTGACTCCTTGCAGAACGGTCACCAGGTCTTCGATAGAGAACAATGCTAATGAAACCAATTAGACTTTCTACCACGGTAGTACGCAAGCCAACATGAGCGGCAAATATGTTTATTTAAATAAGCGCAGGGTATAGTTCAAAGTAAATGTGGGCAAACGCCGAAATATCGTCGGTACGTGTGAGGTCGGCGATCGCGTCGTGTTATTTCGGGAGTCCAAAGGACCCTATCTATCCAGAAACTGAGGAGAAGTTGCTGAAACACGGACACAAGGAGGAGGCTGTTGTCGATGTCGCACGAGCCAATACACTGGCTGGAAAGTAAGCTTCATTGGAGGCATAGCATTCGAATTACTTTTAAACGACTAGGTCGGCTTTACCTCTTCAAAATTTGAGATACAGGTTTCGTGTTACGCAAAAGATGGCGGAAATAGCAAAAATTACGACCTGGAAGTCAGGTAGATCCACTTAACAAAGACATATATTAATTAGGTTCGATACGATTGTCTAGCCAATTAAATTGGAGCCCCGTCAAAACAGTACAAGCAATTGTATGTTGTACCACAGGGGGAATAACGCAAACAAACCGCCTACAACAATGAAACGGTGCGATGGCTATAAGTAATCAATTAATTTCTAATCAGAACGCAATGGCTTGCTGAAAAACTTCAGTTCAGCTCTAAGAGCAGATTTTCAATGTTATTTGAGAAAGATTGATAGTAACTGAAGGAATATTCTGACGCATACAAAAGACGCCTGGGACTTGAAGGATTCCATACGCACAACTTACCGGGCAAGGAGATGGTCAACGATTTGCAAAGTGACATTCTGTGAAGATTCCCACACGACACACTCAAACAGATCTCCATCCACGTGGCGAAGCTCCGATTTACTGCCCCAGAATTGCCTAAAATTCTTGCCAGCTTCTGTTCCACTCGGCGGTCCGCGGATGGTTAAACTGTGTGCCAATGAGGGATCCAGGCGCAAGCCAATAGAGGGTAGTTTTTTCTAAAAAAATCCCAGTTAGGAGGGCGTAAAACTTACTCCAGATCTCAACGGAATGAAAAAGGATCGGATTAGTGTTATACGTCTCCCTAATCCCTCAACCAGCAAAGAAATTAAGTCTTGAAGAGTGCGGAGTATTTTATCCTCCCCTGAGGAAAGACAACCCTTGAAAATGGGGGCGTCGGAAAGAAAGCTAAAAATAGAATTGGGGCATAAGGACGCACATCACCAGATGGTCAAATTCTTCCAGTGGATCCATCCAATCGCAGTGCTTGAAAGCAAAACTTTCCTCTAGTAAATGGAAACATGTTAAAATAAGTGTAGGAAAAGACTGGAAAAAAAAAACAGTTTTCGCGGTCGGCAAACACAAAACGACGCGTTGTACGCAGTAATTTTTACAGACTAGTACTTCTGGTCAGTCGCACCAACACAAGAAGGGTGCAGGCCGACCAATTGAATGCCTTAAGACACCAATCAAGGAAATTGCCACACCGGAGCAGTGGGCAGAAGTTCAGAGACAGCCTAAACCTGTGTCCGATCACTGCTGTTGCAGGAGCCACCGCCACCGCAAAAAGTCAACCATGACAACAAGCTGAAACGTTGATCCCGCACGGAGGATACGTGCCAAAGTTATCGCTGGTAACACTTACCAGAATTGTGACAGCCAAAAACATAAATTTTTCTCCGATTTCAGTACCCCAATAGCAGAAACCAGTGTGACCCACGACATTCATTCCATAAATAGCGTTCCAAGTACAAAACCTGAGGGCTATCCAACCGAAAATGTTCTCTAGATCCACAACTATAAAATGTATTTGTTTTTACATGATTATCATGACAGATGGCTCAGTAAACGAGGTAATTCTTGAGTTTACAGAAACGCACAACTAGACCGTCAGAGAGGGCTAACGGTCGACTTCGTTCATGCAGGTGTCTCACTTGGGCGAAGTTTCTCATGTAAGACATGGAGAGCCAGCGAAATTCACTATACGTTGAAGGAAGTGAGTAAGTTCCCATAAGCCTCTAATACCCGAGGCTGAGTGCATGCAGCAGAATATCAAGCACACGTGCGCTTCGGTCTCCTCGGCAAGTGTACATCCATTAAACATGTTCTGAATGGTCAAATGACCGCGTAGTGGATTGAAAAGGTGGCAGTTTCAACATCAATCCCGCTTACTCGGGCGTCAGTATCTCACTTAACAGTGACCGAAATAGAAACAGGTTTCAACACACGGCACGGCATGTACCCTATATTTGACAGTAAAATGCAGGGGATTATATGCAATCCGGCTTCCAAGTGGTTTGAAATCATCTTCTCTGAATTACGCAGGAATGAACGACGCACGGAGTTACCTCTTAACAGTGCCCTGGAAATTCGGATGGACGATAGAAAAGAGTGTTTTTCGTGCCGGGTTATTTCCGCCTGCTTCGTAGAAACAGTTCGCTAATCAAAGGCGTAATCGGTACCATAAAAGAATTTCTACAAGTACCTGTGTTTTTAAAAATGATTTCGTTGCTTAACTTTTCAAACGAAAAACAACAAATATTGAATGGAACTAAGAAAAGGTTGCGAGAAGGCGTTGCAGAAGTAGAATTCGGAAAATCAGCTCATCTTTATGTTGTACGGCACTGCGGGAGTGCATAGAACAATATCACGATAATCACAACTTCCAACTTAGCGGAAGCTGGTGAGGAAGTATCGTGTTCAGAATGATTGTCAAAGACGTGAATATTTCGTCGGTAGCGCCAAATTTTCAAGGAATATCTATCGAAGATGTTGAAAAGTCTATCAATATTCAGAAAAATACGAGCTAACCACTCTCTCCGGTGTCCGCGACGAAGCGGTTAATGGTTCCGACGATGATTATAGCGGCGGTACAAATCGCCAGTTCCTCCGCGCCTTCCTTTTAGAGGAAGGGAATTGCCGACACTCAATAATTTTGTCTGTTTATAAAGTAATATATCGTCTAAACAAATATTTGATCAGGATATGGTTAAGACGCAAAAATTTCCTCGCAAGTTTTATGTAGGCTTTCGCAAATACCATGAGGTCCAACTTGTACCAAAATCTCTGGGTCCTCATAACATAAAGCTCTCAAAGAAACTGGACTTGCGATACAGCGTCCGCGGTAGCTCTACATCTGGAGCTCTATTATAGCCCGTAAGCTACACGGCTAAAAGAACCATAGCGTGTACATGGAACAATTTCGAGCGGTGTACTGTCCTTGAAATGGACTAGATCTGATATAGAGGCTATCACTTTATCCGAAGACGCTTCCAGATAGACAATAAACAAAGATTTTTTGTTGGACCGCAATTTAAATGCTACTAGACGACTGGACCCTTGTAGCTCGTCCGTAGTCCAAAAGTCCTAGGAAATGCAGATGATTTGATAATTCAGCAAGTGAATTCGCTCCCTAATCTTCGGGCGATGGAACGCTTCCAAAAATTTAAACTTGCCTTCTGCACGGCAGGAGAGGAGCTGATCTCGAGAAGAAACCGGATAGCCTGTGAGCAATAAAATTTCAAACTTAATTTCTTTTAGGTTAACTGTACCCGAAATTTCCGCATACCTCTTTAAAAAGTACATGTCTTGAGAAAACATGAGTAAGTTAAGACGTGCGCATTCAGTTAGAATTGACTTCTGAATACAAGGGGCACAAGAACAAGTAAATTCTTGGAAATATGCTCGGGGCATGGTTGGCCACAGCGGGGGTCACCGATATCTGGTAAAAAAGTTGACTGTGTGATAGTGCATGGGTTGCTTGCGTTCATTGCGACCAAATTTTTTGGAACTTACGCCATAAGCCCTCGAGCTGCACACGACACGACCGTAACGAACCCTCGAGTAAACAAGCCCGAGATCTGAACTGTGCTTATCTAAGGGTGACATCCGGAGGATGTTTCAGATTTTAAAGACAATTAATTCGTCTGCGTCACTACTTTGAGGGCGAAGCAAGTGCGCTGGTGCTGTCAATGTCGGACATGAAACTCGAATGGGAGGAGCATTTTGTCAACTTCTGAAGCCGGTAGGTCGGTTTCTCGGATGACGTCTAGTTTTAGGAAGCTTGGGTGCCTAAGCGCAACCGTGACAGCGGCTATAATCTGCCAAAGGAATCCTGAAATCAGCAGAGAAAAACACCCGATGACGTACGTCTAGATATCATTGCTGCTCAAACGTATTTTTGGTGTGCTATAGCGGCGTTAGGGCACAACTTCAGAAAAACCGACCCCATAGGCACAGGCTAGAGTGCCAGACTAGAGTGACAGATCATTGTGTAAAACTATCTTCGATACTGTCATAAAGGTTTTTTAGTGGCCAACTTAGGCGTTCCTATTTGTTCGGCTGTGAGCCAATGAGAATCAGGACGATCGTGTGTTCAAGCGAGTGCAGAATACCCCCAGTTGCAGAACAAAATTTCGAAAACCAAAGGGCCGGAGCGTCGGTTTTTGCTTAAGCGCGTGCTTTTAGACGGTCTTTGTACCTTGAAGAAGTTCTGTTCCAGCTTGTGAGAACAAGCGGATGGAAACGATCGTATAGAAATCCAGACATGGATGTGATAGCTGTATGTCAATTACCGGGTATGCCCGAAAACGTGTTCATGCTGAACGATAAAAAGACGGTATGGAGCAGCTCCATGACTAGAGTTGACGACACCGAAAACTCTGGAAATGAGAACACGGCTTTCGTGCACTGCGCCTCTGTGTTAAAAGTGATTATAACATTGGTCTCTCTCCTAAATATTTCACAACGGAGTGAATAACAACAACATAATCGGTCCTACTAACAAGCTATTCAAGGTCATATGACATGCCATAAGGCACGTGGTTCCATAAAATCTATTCTCCAGCATAAAATATCTAATTGGTAACAGGCAGAAACGAAATAATCTAAAAAGTTGTGCTGGTAACTGATGCCTTTAGAAATAGTCGTACAGAGAATAAAAAGAAAAAAACTACAAATAACCAAAAAATGGGCGTAAAGTAGTGAGAGTACCATACACCACAGTCATAAATGGCGCCCGAAGAGTTTCAAAAAGTACATAGTGTCTATGATTTTCGATGTTCTGAAATTGAAAGGATACGAGACTCTGACATTGCAATTCAGTTTATTTGCTGAAATAAAGGCTAATGCCTTTGATCTCACTATTTGTCACGCAAAAATCTCCAGAATTAAAAACGATGTAGATAAATTCTAGTCAAACTGGCATACAAAACTGCATACAAGCAGAAAAAGATGGCAAAGACAGATATTATGTTACTACTTCTCCTCCTGCTAAGCGGAAAGAAAGCCTTAAAACACTAAGGAAAGAGTGCATGGGGTGTTTAAGTCTCTTGCAGAAATTTCTATTGATGGAGAAAGAGATAAGTAATCTGAAACCAGAAATGGCCGATCTAAAAGAGAAGGTTCATTGTTCATCCGGCAAAAACACCCGTAAAAATGAGAATTCCAACAAAAATAAAATTACTTATGCAAATATAGCTTCCTCAAGAATACCTAATGTAGAGCTTAAAAGACATTGCGTCTGCAGAGCTTAGTAAATCAATAGACATTTCATTCCTTCGAAAGGGAGATCAAACCAGCGCATGCACCTTTTCTTCTGCCATCCAGCTTCGACGAGACATAGTAATGTTCTAGATACACAAACATATGTGGCATCGTTGCTGGATGATACAAAAAGGAGCAACGTTGAAAAACTCGTCGAATTTGAAGGACCGAAAACGAAGAATTAGAAGTCGAAGAAGACCAAGAAAATTTCAAAAACAATGAGTTACAACTCCGAACAAAGCTCATTCTTACCGATGGATGCTCAAGCGAAATCCTCTACTGAATATAAAGGAGCCAGTGCAGAACAAATTGGCAAAGTTCCCAAAAGGATTTCGCCATTAACTTTAGGAATGTTTGCTCGTACTGAGGCAAATAACATCGTTAAACAGAGTAAAGTTCTTCATGATAATGATGCGCTATCAAAAAATCAGAACACAAAGGCACCAACCAGATATGTCGACCGAAAACGCAATCTCGTTATTTAAGGAGCTCCCGAGTCCACTTCTCTGATTGCAAAGGAAAGACATGACCTCAGTCTTTTCCGAGCATACTCAAATTTGATTCTTCAAGATGGCGAATACATTACCGTGCAGTTCAGTTCAGTTCAGTGTATTTGAGGAAAATAGGCTTACGCCTTTGAAATCCCTATTTGTTACATCAAAGTAGCAAGAATAAGAAGCAAATTAATGAAGTAACAGTCAAGTGAATGCAGGCAGGTTTACGTGGTACACTGATATTGTTAAGGTTAAGTAGTCACATAGTCTTCGTGGTACTGTAACATATGTATGTCAAGCCGATGTTTGAATGTATACACAGACTGGGACATAACAATCGCCTCAGGTAGGTTATTCCACGGTTCCACGACACGGTTGGTGAAAAAATACTTCCTCACATCCAATCTTACTTGGGGCACACTTAGTTTGAATGGATGACCTCGGAGATTTTTTTCGTAGTGGCAAGTTGGAAAAAGTCATCACATAGGAGGGCGCAATCCATGCCACGCACGATACGGAAGGTTTGTATCAAGTCTCCGCGCAACTGCCTATAACTCAGAGGATAGAGCTTTAGGTTATTTAGACGAATCTCATATGGCAGTTCAGATTGACCTCTTACTAATTTTTGTGCACAACGCATTCCATTTAAGGAAATTGGCTGTTTCAACTTAACTATCATCACCTAGGCCTCTTAAAATCATTCTTGAAAATGATGTTCAGACTTCACGTCTCCTAGAACTGTGAATGGCTCTCCATGGCTCACACAGGGATGTGTTTTTTCAGCCGGATTACGAACCGACAGAAATGCACAAAATGAGAATGCTGTGAATAGAACTAATGAGGAGAACTGAACAGGGCGAAAAATGCCTCCAAATAAAGGACGGGAAAATAAAAGTGATGAAGAGGTCTTGCTTGCGGCAGACCCCGTACATCATCAAGATGGATCCTCACCGAGACGGAGGACACTAAATACGAAGAACCCAACTGTACAGAGCTGGTATAAAAAAAAAGGATGGCACTCCAGAACTCGGTGGCAGACCACTCATCAGAACTCAGCGTGGGCGGGATGGACATCAGTTCGTTTTGGAAAGCACTGACATACTCGAGCATTCAATTTCATGAAATGGGCAGAAGTCTATATGGAGGAGTTATCCAGTCTAAATTGAGATGTTTGTATACCAATGCTCAAAGTCTTCTTTCGAAAAAAGACGAAATCAAGCCACTAGCCCCAGACCGAACCCCCCATGTCGAGGCCATTACGGAAAGCGTGGCTCAATGCCAAAATCGCAGATGGCAAGGTTTCGATAGATGGATAACAGCTCTTTTCGAAGAGACCAAGAAAAAGACAAGCCGGTGGATTGGCCGTATACGTTAGGACAGGAAGCTCGGCAGTTGAACGAGCGAACGCCTTCTTCCTCGAATATGAATTTCTCTCTCTAAAGATTGAAAAAGGATTGTTCACAAAACCTTCACTTCTTGACGATCTATAGACCACCAAACATTCCAAGTGCAGCTGATGAGTCACTCCTTCATTTGGTCAAAGGAAATAACAGGATTGCACAAATATTTG